>CAMRHE010001181.1:5000-185548 GCA_947044405.1 Leptodactylus fallax | reverse complement strand
ATTTGTATCTGATATTTACATCTACCATGGACTATGCAGCACTGTTTTGGTTCTTTTTGTCTAGTTTCTGATATGTCTTTGTACAACTTTTAGAATATGTCCTTTGTTATTCCTTTTTAAGCTTGTACTATTGATGTGTAATTTGTTGTACGATTGTTCAATAAACCGAGTTTAAAAAAAAAAAAACGAGGGGTGCCAACAATTTTGTCCACATGTGTATATACACACTCACTGATGCATGACTTTAGGTGGTTAACACTCTTTCAAAACCTTAGTGTTAAGGCTGTTCAACTGTGCTACAGGTATCATAAATTAGGTCTATTAGCAACTTTAATTGGTCTCCATTTCAGACAGACTCTTTTTTTTTTTTAAAGGGATTTTCCATCTCCAACATTATTTTGTATACTGATCATCTAGCTACAGGATAGGCCATCAGTATCTGATCAGTGGGGAGTCTAACACACAGACACCTCACTAATCAGCTGATTTGGCACCCGCATGCAGTCGAATCAGCTGATCAGTGGTGGGTCTGGATGTCAAACCCCCACTGATCAGGTTGTGATGGCCTATCCTTTTAATAAGTAATCACTATAAAAATGGTTTTAGAGGCAGAAAATCCCTTTTTAAGGTGTGGCTTCGAAAGGAAATTAAATACACAGGAAGCAGAAAAGCTGCATTTTTTGTTGCACATGTTAAGCTTATTCATTTGTTTGTTCTGTAACCCACTTCACATATGCTGTCTGGAAATCTAAATGGAAAATATGTCCCAACTATATATACCCAAAGGGGCACCAACAATACTTAATTTTTAAGTGTCAGTACCAAAGAGGCAAAATTTTGACTGAAGAATTGAGACACAAATTGGATTCTACATACTCAAGTACAGTGGGTACAGTATTCAGACCCCTTTAAATTTTTCACTGTTTCATTGCAGCCATTTGCTAAAGGCAAAAAAGTTCATTTTATTTCTCATTAATGTACACTCAGCACTCCATCTTGACAGAAAAAAACAGAAATGTAGATATTTTTGCAAATTTATTAAAAAAGAAAAACGGAAATATCACATGGTCATAAGTATTCAGACCCTTTGCTGTGACACTCATATTTAACTCAAATGCTGTCCATTTCCTTCTGATCTTCCTTGAGATGGTTCTACTCCTTCATTGGAGTCCAGCTGTGTTTAATTAAACTGGTTGGACTTGATTAGGAAAGGCACACACCTGTCTATATAAGACCTCACAGCTCACAGTGCATGTCAGAGCAAATGAGAATCATGAGGTCAAAGGAACTGCCCAAGGAGCTCAGAGATAGAATTGTGGCAAGGCACAGATCTGGCCAAGGTTACAAAATAATTTCTGCAGCACTCAAGGTTCCTAAGAGCACAGTGGCCTCCATAATCCTTAAATGGAAGACATTTGGGATGACCAGAACTCTTCCTAGACCTGGCCGTTCACCCAAACTGAGCAATCGTGAGAGAGGTAAAGAAGATCCTAAAGATCACTGTGGCTAAGCTCCAGAGATGCAGTAGGGAGATGGGAGAAAGTTCCACAAAGTCAACTATCACTGCAGCCCTCCACCAGTCAGGGCTTTATGGCAGAGTGGCCCGAAGGAAGCCTCTCCCCAGTGCAAGACATATGAAAACCCGCATAGAGTTTGCCAAAAAACACATGAAGGACTCCCAGACTATGAGAAATAAGATTCTCTAGTCTGATGAGACGAAGATTGAACTTTTTGGCGTTATTTCTAAGTGGTATGTGTGGAGAAAACCAGGCACTGCTCATCACCTGCCCAATACAATCCCAACAGTGAAACATGGTGGTGGCAGCATCATGCTATGGGGGTGTTTTTTAGCTGCAGGGACAGGACGACTGGTTGCAATTGAAGGAAAAGATGAATGCGGCCAAGTACAGAGATATCCTGGAAGAAAACCTCTTCGAGTGGTCTGGACCTCATACTGGGCGAAGGTTCACCTTCCAACAAGACAATGACCATAAGCACACAGCTAAAATAACAAAGGAGTGGCTTCGGAACAACTCTGTGGCCATTCTTGACTGACCCAGCCAGAGCCCTGACCTCAAGCCAATTGAGCATCTCTGGAGAGACCTGAAAATGGCTGTCCACCAACATTCACCATCCAACCTGACGGAACTGGAGAGAATCTGCAAGGAAGAATGGCAGAGGAGCCCCAAATCCAGATGTGAAAAACTTGTTGCATCATTCCCAAGAAGACTCATGGCTGTACTAGCTCAAAAGGGTGCTTCTACTCAATACTGAGCAAAGGGTCTGAATACTTATGACCATGTGATATTTCAGTTTTTCTTTTTTAATAAAGTTACAAAAATATCTACATTTCTGTTTTTTTCTGTCAAGATGGGGTGCTGAGTGTACATTAATGAGAAATAAAATGAACTTTTTTGCTTTTAGCAAATTGCTGCAATGAAACAAAGAGTGAAAAATTTAAAGGGGTCTGAATACTTTCTGTACCCACTGTATATCACTCCAGAAGTGACAATTATCCTGAACATGCACATGAGTATACTGGTAGTTGCCAAACCTGCCAATTTGCATATCCTTTAAAGATGAGGCTGTAAATATGAGGTTTGTAATAGACTTTGTATAAATACGACCTGAAATAATATATCTCTAAAGCATAAGAGGGATGGAGCCTCTTTCTATCATTTTTGTCTTTTTCTTTTACTCTGATCAGGGCAGAAGCTTTGCCAGATTATCCTGCTCTACTTCTGGAGCTTCTGCTTCAAGAGAATGAAGTTTCACATGACCAGCCTCCCCCAGGTACAAGAACAGTAAAATAATATATATTGAAAGGTCTAATTTCTTGTCCTACTGTAATCTGATAAAATAATGCCTTTTTTTAATGAAATACAGTGGGGGAAAAAAAGTATTTAGTCAGCCACCAATTGTGCAAGGTGTCTCACTTAAAAAGATGAGAGAGGCCTGTAATTGACATCATAGGTAAACCTCAACTATGAGAGACAAAATGAGAAAACATATCTAGAAAATCACATTGTCTGATTTTTATTTTTTTTTTAACAATTTATTTGCAAATTATGGTGGAAAATAGGTATTTGGTCACCTACAAACAAGCAAGATTTCTGGCTCTCACAGACCTGTAACTTCTTCTTTAAGAGGCTCCTCTGTCCTTCACTCATTACCTGTAGTAATGGCACCTGTTTGAAATTGTTATCGGTATAAAAGACACCTGTCCACAACCTCAAACATTCACACTCCAAACTCCACTATGGTGAAGACCAAAGAGCTGTGGGAAGGACACCAGAAACAAAATTGTAGACCTGCACCAGGCTGGGAAGACTGAATCTGCAATAGGCAAGCAGCTTGGTGTGAAGAAATCAACTGTGGGAGCAATAATTAGGAAATGGAAGACATACAAGACCACTGATAATCTCCCCTCGATCAGGGGCTCCACGCAAGATCTCATCCCGTGGGGTCAAAATGATCACAAGAACGGTGAGCAAAAATCCCAGAACCACATGGGGGGACCTAGTGAATGACCTGCAGAAAGCTGAGACTAACATAACAAAGGCTACCGTCAGTAACATACTACGCCACCAGGGACTCAGATCCTGCAGTGGCAGACGTGTCCCCCTGCTTAAGCCAGTACATATTCGGGCCCGTCTGAAGTTTGCTAGAGAGCATTTGGATGTTCCAGAAGAGTATTGGGAGAATGTCATATGGTCAGATGAAACCAAAGTAGAACTGTTTGGTAGAAGCACAGCTCGTCGTGTTTGGAGGAGAGTGAATGCGGAGTTATATCCAAAGAACACCATACCTACCTTGAAGCATGGTGGTGGCAACATCATGCTTTGGGGCTGTTTCTCTGCAAAGGGACCAGGACGACTGATCCATGTACATGAAAGAATGAATGGGGCCATGTATTGTGAGATTTTGAGTGCAAACCTCCTTCCAGCAGCAAGGACATTGAAGATGAAACGTGGTTGGGTCTTTCAGCATGACAATGATCCCAATTACACCGCCAGGGTAAGAAGTGGCTTCGTAAGAAGAATTTCAAGGTCCTGGAGTGTCCTAGCCAGTCTCCAGATCTCAACCCCATTGAAAACCTTTGGAGGGAGTTGAAAGTCCGTGTTGCCCAGCGACAGCCCCAAAACATCACTGCTCTAGAGGAGATCTGTATGGAGGAATGGGCCAACATACCAGCAACAGTGTGTGCCAACCTTGTGAAGACTTACAGAAAACATTTGACCTCTGTTATTGCCAACAAAGCATACTTATTTTCCACCATAATTTGCAAATAAATTCTTTAAAAATCAGACAATGTGATTTTCTGGATTTATTTTCTCATTTTGTCTCTTAGTTGAGGTCTACCTATGATGTCAGTTACAGGCATATCTCATCTTTTTAAGTGGGAGAACTTGCACAATTGGTAGCTGACTAAATACTTTTTTTCCCCACTGTATTCTTGTTGCTTAATGAAGTTTTCTTTTTTTTTTTGGTTCCTTGTCCTATCCAGCACTCCCTCCCAAACCAGCAAAACCCAAACTGCAAGCTACAATCAACGGAGTTGGAGGGACGCTGCAGGAATCTGAGTGGTACTGGGGAGACATTTCTAGGTGAGGCTGATATTTATATTTGATTTATGCAGTCTATAAGATTGCTTCTGTTGAATCAATCTTGCAGTCTCGTAATACTGATTACTGGGTTGGATATTTTTGTCCCATCACCAGTGAAAAATGAAGCGATGGTGATCAAAAAGTCGCATGTAAAGCAGAATGGTACCAGTAGAACCTACATTTCATCCCACAAAAAATAAGCCCCTAATTATCCTAACATTAAAAAACTTTCCTCCAAAAAACAATGATGTTCCAAAATGGTACCAATGAAAAGCACATCCTGTCTTACAAAAAATAAGCCTTCAATTAGCTTAGTCAATGGACAAATCAAAATATTATTCATTTTGTGCCTTCTGTATAACATTCATCATGTAAGAGTAGCAAAACATATTAGTTGGTTATCACTGTAATTGTACTGATGCACAGAATAAAGTTAACATGTTATTTTTACAGTGTTGTGAATGGCACAAATGTACTATTTAATATATATATATAATATATATATAATATATATAATACAATTTATTTTTATTTTTTTTAAATCAGTCCCAGAAAGAGTTCATAAAATTAAGTAAGCATTGTTATATGATGCCCTCAATCAGCTTGATGAACAGAAAAAAACATTTAAAAAGATATGGAAAGGTATACGAGCTTGTAACGTAACACTCATAATTGTAATATTCATACTTACGGCTTTGATTTAGAGGCGCCACAATTAACTCGTTCCCAACTTCTGCTGTAATAGTACGGCAGTAGCCGAGTCTTTAAAGATGGTGACTGCTCTGCAGCTGACATAGCCGCCGGCTAATGCTAATGCCCATGATTAGCGTTCACTCTGAGCCGCCCTCTGTTTCTATGACAGTCAGGAGCCTTATGGGCAGCCTTAACTGTATAGAAAATCTCCCATAGACTGCAATACAGTTGTATTGTAGTCTATGGAACAAGAGATCTAAAGATAGCAGGCCCCTTGGGAAGGGGGGGGGATAATAAAACAGTTTTAAAAAAAAAGCAATTAAAAGTTCCCTAGTTTTGAAAATTAAAATAAAAACAAACATAAATTATGCATCCCCACTTCCAAAAATGCCTGAGCTACAAACATAAATATATTTTTCTCATATGGCGAACATAGAGGGAAAAAAAAAATCTAAGGAACCGAACCATTGTTTTTTTCAGTCTTCCTATAAAAATTTGAAAAATGACCATTCCAAAGTACAATCAGTCCCACAAAAATTAAACCTCCATACACCTCTGTGACAGGTAAAATTATTTAATTAAAAATTATAAACTAAAGTTAGGGCTTCTTGAAGAAGAGGAGTAAAAATCAAAAATCAAAAAAGTGACTGTGGCACGAAGGGGTTAATGTTTTGACAGGAAATGACCTATTGTTTAAATCATGTTTTTATGTTTAAACATATTTTTAAAGAATTTTTGGTGATGGTGTTTTTAATTTTCCAAATTAATGGCTTTAGTTCTAAAATAATAAAAATCCTATAATTCCATCTTTCACACTTAGCCTAAAACACTTTGTGACTTTCTAAAGTGCCATGGTCATGGACACAATGGTCTGGAGCAGACCCTATTCACTTGTATGGGAGAATTTTCTAGGCATGCTCTGTGACCTGGGTAGAGGTCATTGTGTAGATGGGGGGGGGGGTAGATAATCAGTGAAATCCTCTATAGCTGATATCATCAGCATTTTGATAAGTGAGAGGGCTGCTGCAAAGAAATATCCTGCAGAAAACAGGAAGTCTTAGTTCATTATGTGGCCTAGTGGACAGTGTCAGAACTACAGGATTTTTAAGAATTTTTTTTAAAAATACAGATATGGGGAAAAAATGTACAAACCTCACAAAAAAATTCTTAAAAATATGTTGAACCTAAAGCTTGATTAAGAAAATGTAATTTTCTGGTGATGCATTGCTTTTAAATGACACCGTATTGTTCATAACCAATGTATTACGGGGGGGGGGGGGGGGGGCGTTCATCACAGTCAGTGGTGAACCTAGCCTCTTTGCTGCCTGAGGCGGACTATCGAAAGACACCCCCCTCCACCCCAAAAAAAATATAAAATTGCGTTTACATGCTGTTAGCGTCACACGCTGTTATTGTCGTACAATAAAAATACACAAACTTATAAAAAAAATGTTTTTAAGAATTCTTCTTACTGCATTACTTCAGTATCAGAAATCAACAACACGGCATTAACAATGAAAGTAACTTCACACATCTTCTGCTTGGTGGATGGACGAGCCCACGTGGCCCTCATTCTCTATAATAGGAGCGCCGCAGATAGCTGAGTTCTGGACTTCGGGTATCTTCGGCACTCCCATCGAAGTGAATGAGAGCCACGTGGGTTCGTCCATCCTCCAAGCAACATGCTTATATTCAGCCTGGCTGTGGTCAGGCTGAATTCCCACCCAGTGGTGGGGGGGGGGGGGACACAATTCTCAGGCTCAGTGGGGGTCTCAGCAGACAGACTTCCATCAATCAGGTATTTATACTCTAAAAGACCCCAGAGTATAATGATCAGAGAGCCCAGGTGGTGACATACATAAAAAACAGTGTTACTTACTTGGGCTCCGGTGCACTCCCTGCTTTCGGCCCTCTTCTATGTCGCAGAAACCGGCGTCGCCACATAATGACGTCGGCCTGGCTCACGTGACGCCTGGGACGTCACCAAGGAAGGCCGAAGCCGGCTGGGAGTAACATCGGATCGCTGGAGAGGTGAGTAACATTGGTTTTTATGTTTATCACCTCCCCTGGATCTCCGATTATTATACTCTAGGGTCTGAAAATACCCCGGAGTATAATAATAGTAGTATTTGAGGCCTGCGGCCTTACTTACTGATGCCCACGGCTGCTCACAGCGGCATCCACTTACCCTTCTGCGTCCGATAGCAGAAGGGGAAGCGGAGGAGGCCACAGCAGGAGCGGGGATCGGTAAATAAATAGGTTGTTACCTGCCGGGGTTACTCCAGTAGGTAACGGTCTATTTATATTTATATATATATATATAAGGAAAGAAAAAAAAAAGTTATCCAAACCAACCTGCGATCCCTTGATGGAGCCACCGCCTTCTCTTTTTGACCGTGACGTCTGCGTCTCGGCATAGGAGGTGCTATGACGTCATTGAATCGCCGCCTGCTCTGAGATACGGAGATCTCGTAAGCTGCCTCACTTCGCCTCATTAGCGGTGCGCCCCTGGTCACAGTTCAGCATCATCGCTGGGCTGTAAGGAACGCCCCCTCTGACAGTACAGGGCTATGAATAAGTACTGTCAGGGAGGACGTTCCTCACAGCCCAGCTAGACTGTCGGGAACGCCCTTCTGACGGTAAATGGTGAAACTACGACCACCGATAGCTCCAGTCCCGGGGCACATAACGTGAAAGCCAATTCAGCACACTGTCAGCTTTCTAACGGTATGTAAAACCTCATATACATGAGGACGTGAAAGGTCCTCTTTAATGGAGTTATCCTTGAGGGTAGGGAAAGGTCACTTCAAACAGTTATATATTGGACATAATAAAACATACAAACTTGCTTTTGAAAGGAGATTCTCTTCTTTCATTTGACACTAAGGTTGTAGTGCTATCTAAATTTTTTCCAGAGGTATCACTGGTTGAAAACACAGTCGGGATTAGTATATTTATATGCAGCTGTATAATATATATGATATAAATATCCCAATCCTGACTGTTTTCAACCAGTGATATCTCTGGAAATAATTTGGATAGCCAGCCCTGTGACTCTTCCCTCCCCTCATTTTCTCTGTGTTACACAGCCCCAAACTCCAACCCCGTACTCCATACACAGTAACATTCGGTGAGAGGCAGAAACCGCTCTCAATACAGGAACAGTTAGTTATAGGTCATACTAAATAATGTTTCATTTAATTGTGATACCCCAATATCTGTACCATAAATATGTGTGTGCAATAAAACTATTAAAAATAAAACTAGTAAATATGTTCATGGAAATGTCAACAACTGCACAACTTTGTCACATCTGGTCTGTAGTGTAAGGTCATGTTCACATATAGCAGATTTCTAGAAATGTCTGACTGTCTCATGCAGAAATCTACTGAATCAGTTAAGACTGCCCAATTATTCATAAAAGTACAGAAATTGAAAGTCATCTCATGAACTTGCTCATAGCGATTATTTCAGTTATCTTACATTCATGCCATCCTGTCGCATACTGCCGTTGACTAAAGGATACTAACTGAGCATTAGCCAATCAGGATTGCTGATGTGTGAATAACAAAAACCAAAATTTAGTGGCGTGGCGTGTGAAAAGGGGCGTGACCTAAAATTGTTTATTAATTGTAATCGAGTTAAAATGTTCAATTAATTGTGATTTTGATTTAGGTCATAATCACCCAGCCCCTAATATGTGCCTACCTAAAAAGAAAATAAAACCATGCAGATGCGATCACAGTGTTTGCTGTGTGAGAATACCGTTTGTGTCAAAGGGGTAGTCATAGACATCTATCTTTAAGATAGGTCATCGATATGAGATTGCTCAAGGTATTTTTCGGAATACATTAAGACTGTTGGTGTGGCAAATTAGTATAAATGCTTCATTGCAGAAGCTATACTTTTTTTTTATTTTTTTTTATTTGATTGATTGAAACGGAAGTGTGTCAGGGCAGGGTTATGTGATCTTGACATTTCCATATCAAATTCCAAGCATTAAATTCTTCAATTATCCTAATACCTGGTTTCAGAGAGGAAGTTAATGATAAACTTCGCGATACACCAGATGGGACATTTTTGGTGAGAGATGCTTCTAGCAAAATCCCGGGGGAGTACACACTTACGCTAAGGTAATAAAATTCTAAAACTCTACATGAAATTGTCGTCTTTTGTAGTTTTGTTCTGTTTTATCCCAATGATATTGGTGGGATACAACAGGGTGTTTAAATTTGCAGCTCTCCAAAATTGTCAGTCAGCATTCATGTTCTTTCAATACCCAATTGTAACCTCTGTATTTTAGGAAGGGTGGGAACAATAAGCTGATCAAAATATTCCATCGGGAAAACATGTACGGTTTTTCGGAACCTCTGACTTTTACGTCTGTTGTGGCTCTAATTGCACATTATCGGCATGAGTCTCTAGCTCAGTACAATGCTAAACTGGACACCAAACTTCTGTACCCTATGTCCAAATACCAGCAGGTAAGGGTTAGTTACTGTGGGGTCCACAGATATATTCATGTTTGCCTTAATCAAGCTAATTTTTTTTCTATGGAAATTTTAGGACCAAATTGTCAAGGAAGATAGTGTGGAAGCTGTAGGGGAACAGCTTAAAATTTACAGTCAACAGTACAGAGATAAAAGTCGGGAGTTTGATTCTCTTTATGAGGAATATACCAGGACAACTCAGGTAATCCCCTTGACTGTACTTAGATTTAGGTGGATTTCCTGCTTTCCACATGTTTTAAATCACATCCAAACATTCTCTGTTTGATTGTTTTTAACAGGAACTGCAAATGAAGCGGACAGCTATTGAAGCTTTTAAAGAAACCATCAAAATCTTTGAGGAGCAATGTCAGACCCAAGAAGCATTTACAAAGGACTATATTGAGAAGTGTCGCCGGGAGGGAAACAACCAGGAGATAGAAAGGTCAGAATTACATACAAGAAATAATGAATAATTTATAATAAATTAAAAAAAAAAAGAACTTACATTGTGTGTGCCTTCCTAGCATTCATAAACCTGTAAACACAATAAATATGACTGAATTATTTCCAGAGATATCACTGGTTGAAAATACAGTTGGGATTAGGATTTCTAATATATATATATATATATATATATATATATATATATATATATATAAATACAGCTGTATAATATATCTCTTATATATATAAAAATGAGTTTCTGTCTGTCTGTTCTTTATGCACGACCAAACGACTAGACCGATCCTCACCAAATTCAGCACACAGGTACTTCAGGTGTCCAGGAAGATTTTAGACTGGGTCTCAGCTCTCTAGGGCATACCGTTCTTGAGATACCGTATTCCCAAAAAATGACCTGCATTAGCCAATACAAGCCTGCAAGTCTTTCACTCATATTCCAACTGCCATACACACGTTCACATGTCCCTTATCAGCCAATAGAAGCTCGCAGGCCCTTAGTCTCCACAGGCACACAGCTTTACACCAGGTTTCCATAGCAACCAAGCTATTTATGATCTGGAATAGTCAATAGCAGTTCACAGGTCCTTAAATATTCAGTCATATCATGTGTATCAGCCAATATAAGTTATAAGTTCACATTTCATTTACCAGGTTTCCATAACAACACAGCCATAAATAGACTGTACCTATACTGGACTGCCATACTGGATGTAAAGTGCAAAACTGGCCAATTCTTATGGGGCCACCAGACAATCAAAAAATTAAATATACCCGTGTGAAACCGCTTCCTTCTGCAAGTATGATATTAAAATCCCAATCCCAACTGTATTTTCAATCAGTGATATTTCTGGAAATAATTTAGATAGCAGTGTAGCCTTAGTTTCATATGGAAGAAGAGCATCTCCTCTTTCATATTACACCCAAGTTTGTACATTTTATAATGTCTGAGATATAACGGACTCTCCCTCCTCCCCTCATTTTCTCTACATTTTACACAGCCCTATATTCCATACACAGTAACTTTATGTGAGAGGCAGAAACGGCTCTCAATATAGAGACACGGGAAAGAGTGAAAATGTGCAGGATTTCACAAAAAGGATCCAAAATTGGAAGCTGAAAAAAAAAAATCAGAATGGGGTGGGAAAAAAATGTAGCTGCACTGTTTTCTTACAAGTTTGTTGTCTACTGTGCAGCATAAATTACATGTTACATTTATTTTACCTTTAATTGTTAGTACAGTCATGGCAGTACCAAATTAATATAGTTTTTGTTACATTTTAGTGTCTATAAAACTGCAAAAAAAAATTGTATGCATTGCCATATTGTGACTGTTCTGTCCTCCTTATGTGTGAGGCATAAGTCTACATGTAGCTAAACTCCCTCCTAGTAATTCATTGACTCTGGAGCGATGTCCAAACTTTAACTTTTATTACAAGGATAGGGTGAAACTGGGAAACAGAAAGATAATGCATTTACTAATGCGTACAAGCATGTAGCAACACACTATAATACAAACCAATGTATACAAAGACATATGCATGAAATACAAGATGTATACAGTATGGTAGTACAGAGATGAGGAACATCCATAGACATATACTGTACATGTGCTTCTGAGTGGTGCTGTCCTAACTACAACAAGCATGGTCTCCAGCTAGAGTAACTATTGGGCTGGAAATTACACCAGGAGACATGCAAACATAATAATGTGCATAAACACATAAACTATAGTGCTGGGTAGCAACTTGAACATACCAGCGATCACTGGTGAACCTAGCCTCTTTGCTGCATGCTACTAACTTCACACGCTGTTATCGTCGCACAATATACACAATACACAAAGTTATAAAACCGTTTTTAAGAATTCTTCCTGTATTACTTCAGTATCAGAAATCAACAACACAGCATTAACAATGAAAGTAACTTCACACATCTTCTGCTTAGTGGATGGACGAGCCCACGTGGCCCCCATTCTCTATAATAGGAGCGCCACAGATAGATGAGTACTGGACTTCGGCTATCTTCGGCACTCCCATTGAAGTGAATGAGAGCCACGCGGGTTCGTCCATCCACCAAGTGACACACCTATATATGGCTGCGGTCAGGCTGAATTCCCACCCAGTGGGGGGGGGGGAAACCCAATTCTCAGGTTCAGTGGGGGACTCAGCAGACAGACCCCCATCAATCAGGTATTTATACTCTATCATTTAGGTGAATACAGGGCAGTAACGTTTTGTGACTTACAGGTGACGTCTCTGACTAATCGGTCACATTTCCCTTCTCTTCCCTTTGGACCGCCATGACCACTTCTTCCAGCTGTGACTTGTCTCTGTAAAGTTTGCAACACAGACATCTTTGGTTCCTCACTTTTACAGACACCTGACCCACATTGTCTTCACCTGCACACCCATCCTGCTGCTACCTCAATTATAAAATATATGATATAAACCCCCATAATGAATAATACTCCCAAGTGCATCTTTATATTAATAATGTCCATGTCTACCCCCATAAATAGTGCCCCCTATTAATAATGCCCCAGGTGTTAACTAATTAAAAGGTTTTCTAGGTCATTAATAAACTAATCAGTGGGGCACAAAAACCCAGGACCCCCACTGATCAGCTGTTTGAATGAACCCTGGTACCTGTGTAAGTGACGTGACCGCCTCTCTGTTCACATAGTGTTATTCATCTCATAGCAGCCATGTAATGTAACTACAGCCTCGTCCAATACACGTCTATGTGACAAGGCTGGAATTACATCACACGGTCACTATAAACAGACAGAATGTGATATAAACAGGCGCCATAGCCGCTGTTTATACCGCCCCCATTTATACACACTATAATGTTCCACAGAAGCCTCTGCACACAGTATTACGGCCCGCAGCGGCCCCTGCACACGGTATTATGCCTTGCAGCGGCCCCTGCACACGGTATTATGCTCCATAGTGGCCCCTGCACACGGTATTATGCTCCATATTGGCCCCTGCACACGGTATTATCCTCCATAGTGGCCCCAGAACACGGTATTATGCCCCATAGTGGCCCCTGCATCGGTATTATGCTCCATATTGGCCCTTGCACACGGTATTCTGCTCCATAGTGGCCCCTGCACACAGTATTATGCTCCATAGTGGACCCTGCACCGGTATTATGCTCCATAGTGGCCCCTGCACACGGTATTATGCTCCCTAGTGGCCCCTGCACACGGTATTATGCTGCCTAGTGGCCCCTGCACACGGTATTATGCTCCCTAGTGGCCCCTGCACTTGTATTATGCTCCCTAGTGGCCCCTGCACACGGTATTATGCTCTATAGTGGCCCCAGAACACAGTATTATGCCCTATAGTGGCCCCTGCACCGGTATTATGCTCCATATTGGCCCTTGCACATGGTATTCTGCTCCATAGTGGCACCTACACACGGTATTATGCTCCATAGTGGCCCCTGCACACGGTATTCTGCTCCCTGGTGGCCACTGCACAGGCTATTATGCCCCATAGTGGCCCCTGCACTTGTATTATGCTCCATATTGGCCCCTGCACTTGTATTATGCTCCATATTGGCCCCTGCACACGGTATTATGCTCCCTAATGGCCCCTGCACACGGTACTTTGCTCCATAGTGGCCCCTGCACTGGTATTAGGCTCCATAGTGGTCTCTGCACACGGTATTGTGCCCCATAGTTGCCCACCCATGAACTATTATTATACTCTGGGGTCTTTTCAGACCCCAGAGTATAATGATCGGAGACCCAGGGGAGCTGACAAACAGAAAAACCAGTGTTACCTATCCTGGACACCGGTGCACTCCAGGCAGCTTTCGGCCCTGTCTAATTGCGCACAGACGTCACGTGATCAGACCGGCGACGCGACCTGATGACGTCACCAGAGCGCCCAAGCCTGCTCGGAATGACAACGGATCGCAGGAGAGGTTAGTAACATTGTTTTTTATGTTCCCTTACCTCCCCTGGGTCTCCGATTATTATACTCCGGGGTCTGAAATGACTCCGGAGTATAATAATAGTAGTATTTGAGGCCCGTGGCCTCACTTACCGATGCCCGCGGCTGCTCACAGAGGCATCCACTTCCTCTTCTGCGTCCCATAGCAGAAGGGGAAGCGGAGGCGGCCACGAGCAGACGCCGGGTAGGGAAATAAATAGGCTGTCACCTGCCAGGGATACTACAGCAGGTTACGGCCTATTTATATAAATAGAAAACTTATCCTCACCTACCTCCCTTGATGGAGCCGCCGCCTCCTCTTGTCCGCGACGTCTGTGTCTCAGCGTAGGAGGCGCGATGACGTCATTGTATCGCCGCCTGCGCTGTGAGGCGGATGTCTCGTAAACCAGCCCAGGACAGGCCCCGCTCAGCGTTGTTTTTTTAAAGTGGCCTGTCCTGGGCTGGTTTACGTTGAATAGTAAAAATGCCGCCCCCCAGACAGTGACGGACAGTGCCGCCTGAGGCGGCCGCCTCATTAGCGGTGCACCCCTGCCAGCGATGCTACTGTAGTTCTAGACGAGGAGGATGGGAATGGATGCTGCTAACTGAACAGCAAGTTCCAAGTGAAATGGCCACTGATGAGTTGACATGATGATGTCATTAGGTCATAGGTGGGAACTACAGTAGCTCTAGTGGGACATACAGGGAATAGTATGATGATTTGCTATTTGCACAAACAGCCACTAGATGGAGCTATTACAATCAATATGTGATATATTGCTGAAGGCATGACAGTGACACTTGTAACTTTTTTTTATATTTCTGTGTACAGAAATGTGCACAATAGTGTATGGAGTCCATTTTTTTTGCAGGCTGGTACTATTATGGAGAAAGTCCATTGGCAGCACAGTACAGTCCCTTTTTCTTTTTTCTTTTTTTTTTTGTTTTGTTTTGTCTTTGCATCAGTGGGAACTAAGCTGCTATAAAAAGTGCACAGAGCTATCTGCTTTCCAGCTCTGTGTGTAATACAGGAAAAAGAAGTTGTGGACACTCATGAATGGCAGGTCAGACAGAAACAGTAATCATTAGCCTATTGGCCAGAGAACCCTGAATGAACTATTAATCAAGAAACCAAGGCTTAACTTTTATTACTACACAAATAAATTAAACTTCAGAATTTAAAAAAAAAACTGTACTTCATCGTATATAGAAAGATAAAAGTATATAATATGTGCTAATAAATAGCGACCATGCTATCACACATGAGATATGTGTCAGCCACCACAAAACAGCTGCTATAATATATTAGATTTCTTACAGCTTGTATAGCCTCTATATATCTTGTGGAACTAAACTGTGAATGGACTTATTGCCTAATATAAGACTAAACATTCATCCCTAGGACTATTTACACATACATATCTGCAGCTCAAGCCTACGGATGCAATGCTGAACTTAAAAATTAGAACCCCCCCACCCCAACATGTTTCGCCCATTTGTTGACGTTCTCAAAGGTAAAGGGGTATTGTACTATCGCTCACATACAAACACTCCTTTATAGGATTGGCATTAAATGTCTAACACCAATGTTCCCTCAATATCCACCAATCATAAAGACTAACTGCTACATGACAAAATGAGACCAATCTGTATTAACTCCTTAAGGACACAGCCTAAAAGTACCTTAACCACTTCCATACCAGATGCTTTACCCCCCTTCCAGACCAGACACATTTTCGGGTTTTTTGTATGTGCGGTTTTGAGGGCTGTAACGTTTTTATCGTTTGCGTTATTAAACTAATTTCTGCGTCTTTTTTCGGTGACACACAGGGCTTTATTTTTATGTTGTTTTTATTTTTGCATGTCTTTTAATTTTTTTTATATCCGGGAAAATCTAAACAGAAGAGGAGGGAAAATGGGTCTGTTTTTCACTTTTCTTTTTTGTTTTTTTATTTAATAACACAAAGTGCTACAAAAAAAAACTTTTAAAATTGTTTTTACTCTCCATTACGGTAATTTTTATCTTGTATGGTGTTGTTTGGGGTGGGGCTATAAACCTTTAATAAGGGCGTGTTATTGGCGTATTATTTTATTTTATTTACTCATATATATATATAATTTTTTTTTATTTATTTTTTTTTACATTGTGTCCCCGTAAGGTCATAATAGACCTTTGGGGACATCTGATGGCTTTTTTTTTTTGTAGGGGAGGCTGATTTCCCCTGTAACTGGGGCTGGTTGCTGGTTAGCCCCAGTTGCAGGAGGAATACAGCCTCCTGCACGTTACTTGCACAATACTATAGAGCTGTTACAGACGCTGCACCCGGCGGATCACGTGACCGCTGGGTCAGAGGGCAGCCGCAAGATGTCGGTGCCTATAACGGTGTATACAGTGCTCATTCAGCGCTGTATACGCAGCGATCAGGATGGCAGGGAAGGTAATGAAGTTACAGCCGGATCCCCGTTTCAGCAGCTGCACGATTTTGTGCAGCTGCTGAATTCTGCTTGGACGTACCGGTAAGTCCTTGCAGAAATAGACAACCATCTTCCAGACGTATATAGTCTATGTACGGTATGGAATTGGTTAAGAACCAGACCTCACTTTATATGGCAATAACTTTGAGACACTATAACTTACACAAGTGATTTTGAGATTGATTTTTTTTCGTGACATATTGTAGTTCATGTTAGTGGTAACCATTGATCAGTATTTTTGTATTTATTTAAAAAAATAGGAAATTTTATGGAAATTTGGAAAAAAAACAATTTTCAAAATGAAATTCTCTGCTTTTCAGACAGTCGTACCATCCAAATACATTAATAAATATTATCTACCATATTTCTGCTCTATATTGGCATTATCTTTTAATCGTCCTTTAATTTATTTTGGACGTTAGAAGGCTTACAAGTGTAACTGCAATTTTCCAAACCAATTTTTTACAGATCACTTCAGTTCTGAAGGGGATTATAAAGGCCTATATATTAGAAAACCCAACAATCACCCTATTTGTAAAACTGTACCCCTCATAATTCAAAACAGCATTTTGAAAGTTTGCAGAGCCCCTAGAGTACCAATGCAATGGAAATCCTACAAATTTGACACCATTTTGGAAACTACAACCCTCACAGAATTTATAAAGGTGTATAGTGAGCATTTTGATCCAAACAACTGTTTAACTGATTTTATTAACATTGAGATGTGAAAATTAAAAATTACTTTTTTTTTTCTAATAAACTGTCAATTTAGCCCCAAATTTTTCATTTTCACAAGAGGATAAAGGAGAAAAAGCTCCCCAATGTTCATTACACAATTTCTCCTGAACACAGCAATAACCCATATGTGGTCGTAAACTCCTGTACACGGTTAAATGGTGGGGCTCAGAATAGAAGGAGTGCTATTTAGCTTTTGGAGGGCAGATTTTGCTGGAATAGTTATCATAAGCCATGTCATATTTGCAGAGCCCCTAAGGTACCAGTATAATGGAAACCCCCAAAAAGTGTCCCCATTTTGGAAAATACACCCCTCATAGTATTTATCAAGGGGTATAGTGAGCATTTTGACCTCACCGTTGTTTCACAGATTTTATTAGCATTGGGACATATAAAATTAAAGTTTTCATCTTTACAAGGGATTAAAGAAAGAAAAAAACACACTACAGTTTTACACAATTTCTCCAGAACACGGGAATACCCCATATGTGGTCGTAAACTGCTGTATGGGTACAGGGTGGTGCTCAAGATGGAAAGAGCGCTATTTGGCTTTTGCAGAGCCCCTGAGGTACCAGTACAATGGAAAGCCCCATTTTAGAAACTACACCCCTCAAGGAATTTCTCAAGGGGTATTATCATTTTGAGCCCAAGAGTGCTTTCCAAAAATTAATGTACAAAGTGAAAATTGAAATTCTTAAAGAAATATGCCCTATATGTTGTGCCCCCTGTTTTATCAGAGACACGCAAACCTAAAACTTTTGAGTGGACTTTCCTGGGTACAAAATGGTTGTCTATATGGGCGTAAACTGCTGCTTGGGTACACAGCAGGGCTTAGATGGGAAAGAGCACTGAGCTTTTTAACTTTTGGAGCCCTGGAAGTACCAGTATATTGGAATTCCTCAAGAAGTAACTCCATTTTGTAGGGGCAATTGCAAACATGACATAGTATCCAAAAACCAACATGGCTCCAAAAGCGCTGTATGAGATTGTTGTGCCCAGGATAACATACTTAACAATGTCATATGTGGATTTAAGCTGTTGTTTGGGCATAGAAGGGAAGGAGTGCTATTTTGGTTTTTGGACATCATGCCACTTTTGCAGAGCCATTGAGTTGCCAGTAAAGTGAAATCCGCAGACATGTGACCCCATTTTGGAAACTACACCCCGCAAGGGATTTAAGAAGTGGCGTAGCGAGCATTTTTAACCCTTGAGCGTTGCATTAATTGCAAACACTTAAAATGCCACGGTCGCTATTGACTGCGGAATCTTAAGGGTTAAACAGCGGGGATCGGTGTTATCACTGGTCCCCGCTGTTGCCGTGGGAGCCTGGCTGTCAAATACAGCCGGGCTCCCGCGGTGATCGCACGGGCTCTGCTTCTGAGCCCGCTCGATCACCGTCATGTACCTGTACGTGGGGATGCGGTAACTAACCACATTCTCCCACGTACAGGTACGTGAGAATGCGTGAAGGGGTTAAAAAATGTTTTCTCCCCACAGCACTACACTTGCATTGATTACGTTGATGATCATCCCGAGATTCTGTTGATCCCTCCTGATATCACCTTTTACTGCTTAATCTGTTCAGTCCCTCCTCCAAGTATACTGTTCAGCTCTATCTTTCACTTTAACTTTGTGAAAGATTGTCTCACATAATGTACGGAGATTTAATTCACCGCAGAAGCGTCGAAAGGCGTTTCTTCAATATGAAAAACTCAAACCTGATATTTTGTGTATTCAAGAAGCCCACTTCACCCTTACCTCATTTCCTAAATATTTCCACTCCCGCTACACCCGTATAGGCCATGCTCCGAACCAATCTAAGAGCAGGGGAGTGTCAGTTTTTCTTAGGACCTCTGACGATTTGATAGCTGACCCCCAGAGCCGCTATATTGTTCTCCATTGAAAACTCTACGGCCACCACCTATGATTTGTCCCCTATAGCCTTCTTTCATTAATTATGCAATCTCTTAGGACAGTGATGGCGAACCTTTTAGAGACCGAGTGCCCAAACTGCAACCCAAAACCCACTAAATTATCGCAAAGTGCCAACACGGCAATTTAACCTTAAATTAACCAGGATGCGCTCCACAATGGCCCCCACTCAGTATTATATGCTTCAGAGTGGCCCCCACTCAGTATTATATGCTTCAGAGTGGCCCCCACTCAGTATTATATGCTCTACAGTGGCCCCCACATAGTATTATATGCTCCATAGCGGGCCCCCACACAGTATTATATGCTCCATAGCGAACCCATGTTATGCCATCTTTGTCCCTTTTTTTAACGTGAATAAAGGCTACATTTTATTTATACGAATATTTGCCGAGAGACGCTGGTGTTTTACCTTTTGGAAATCAATTGTCAGTCAATATCCCATTATAGGGCTCAGAATCTACATTTCCCTATGATCACTTTAGCGATTGTTTCTCCTGTGTGAGCTCTGCATCTGCCTGTGTATTCAGAACAAGTGCTGATCGGCGCCCTTTCAGAAATCTCTTTGTAATACTACCCTTACAGAAATGGCAGAAATTTGTGTCTGGTTGGGGTTTGCAAGAAGCCATGCACATACTACAAAAACACACAAATCTACATCTATTACGTGGGGCATTTTTGCCCGTTGACTTTTTCCCTTCACCCACGACAGCACCCAGAGAGAGGATCCGCCCCCAGGGACAGGAAACCTACGGTATAAAAAGGTGGAGCCTCTCCTACCCCTCAGTTGTTTCCTGTCCCTGGAGGGAGACCTATGTGTCTGCTTGAGGCAGGCTTACCTGATGGCATAGGAAAGAGTTGGTCCTGGTAGGGGTTGCCTCTCTTCTTCCAGGGGTGGCTGTGGCCCAGTCTGGAGTCAGGTGCCATCCCCCCAGCTATGCGCCGCGGGCGCGGGGGTTCCGATATCCAGGCAGAAGGAGTGTGTTTCCTCTGCTTTAGGCCGCAGGAGTTGCGGGCCTGCAGGGGAGACACATGGAGGTGCCAGCCCAGCAGGAGGTGGGCGTGGCTTCCAGTGGAAGGGGCGTGGTCTAGCGGCTGAATGGCCATATAATGCAGATTGAAGGAAAGTGGAGCTGCTAAGCAGTTCCTGGCCCTCCATGCTCCGAGTCTCTATAGTATGGAAGAGCAGCAGCAGCCACAGCCGCCGCCACAGCAGCTGCCGCCGGCAGGAGGAAGACCCCAAGATGGAGGGCAAGATGAAGGTCCACCTCCACCTTCCTCGGTATTCTAGGGGGATGTAAGTGGCTGCGTGCCAACCCTTTATTTTTTATTGATTAATGGTTTCCCCCGTCTTTTGTAGGATAGACCTAAGAATAAGGAATGTGCCTTATGTAGAACTAGACTTTCTTCTTCTTATGAGAAAAAGCTCTACCCATCATGTATTAATAGAACTATTGCTGAGGAGTCCCCGTCATTCTTACAGGGTATCAGATCTATGATACAGGAGGAGGTCAGGAGTTCCCTTAAGGGTAAAAGTGGCCAGAAAAAGAAGTCCAGTTCCTCTACCCAAGGTCAAGACTCCTCTTCTGAGGAGGAGTCTGTTCAAGGTGAAAGTGGAGAATTATCCGATGATGTCTCTTCTTCCTCCATATCTAATGTAGAGGGAGGACAGTCGTGTTTTCCAGTTGAGGACACTGACAAGTTGCTCAAAGCCATTCGAGCGACTATGGGGATTGAGGACTCTAGACACTCCCGTTCTATACAGGACATCATGTTTGGAGGTTCGTCAAAGGAGACACTTTCCAGTCCATAAAAATATTACATCGCTTAGCAAGAAAGGTTTTATCCCTAGAGGAGTTAAGCGTAAATACCCGTTTGAAGAGGAAGCTTGCTCTTCTTGGGATAATGTACCAAAAATTGATGTTGCCATAGCCAGAGCCTCTAGGAACTCGGCACTGCCCTTCGAGGACATGGGTACCCTGAAGGATCCCTTAGACAAGAAAGCAGAAAGCTTCCTAAGGCGTTCTGGGGAGTCAGTAGGAGCGTCCCTCAAGCCCAATATAGCGGCTACCTCTACTGCTAGATCCCTTATGATCTGGCTAGGGGAGCTGGAAGATCAATTAAGGGATAAGGCCCCAAGAGAGCAGATTCTGTCAGCCCTGCCGACTATTAGAAAAGCTGCAGATTTTTTGGCAAATGCTTCAGCTGACGCTGTAAGATTATCAGCTCGCTCCCTTGCCCTGACCAACTCTGCCAGGAGGGCTATATGGCTGAAGAGTTGGACAGGTGATGTCTAAGACCCGGCTGTGCAATCTGCCCTGTGACGGTGAATATCTCTTTGGACCATCCTTGGATGACATCTTAGCTAAGGCAGCAGAAAAAAAAAAAAAAAAAAAGAGTTTTTCCTTTGCCTTCCTCTGGTCGGACACTGGCTAGCTGGGCAGAATCAATAAGAAACACAAGGGGTTCTTATTTAACAACTCACCCCGTAATAAAGATCCAAGACCCAATAGGCAATGACGCCAGGCCCCGGGTAGAGGGGAGACTGAGGAAATTCCTTCCTGCCTGGAGGAAAATTTCATAAGGGGTTTTTATTCCCATCTGTTCTGGGTAAGGAAACCCGATGGCTCCTACAGAACCATAATAAATCTAAGGAGGTTAAATCAGTTTCTGTCTTACAAGAAATTCCGGATGGAGACAGTGCAGTCAGCAGTGAGATTAACTCCCAATTGCTGGATGGCGGTGATAGACCTGAAAGATGCTTATTACCATGTTCCAATTTTTCCAGGTCACCAGAGGTTCTTGCGAGTAGCAGTAGAGATGGGAGGGGTGGTTTCAGCAATACCAATATCAGGCTCTTCCCTTTGGAATCTCCATAGCCCCAGGAGTCTTTACCAAAATAGTGGCAGAAATGGGGGCGCATGTAAGAGAAAGACGTTCTGTTTATTCCATATCTAGACGACTTTCTCATTGTGGCAAGATCCAGAATAGAATGTTTAGAAAGTGTCAGAGTAGTACTGAACATTCTGGAGGAATTAGGTTGGATGGTGAATCTAGAGAAGTCAAGTTTAGTTCCTTCTCAACAGAAAAAGTTTCTAGGGATCATTCTATATTCCACGGCTCAGAGATCTTTTCTCCCTCCAGAGAAAATAGAGAGAGTTCTGTCCCTAGTAAAAATCCTGATCCAGTCCCCCAGGGTCACTATAAGAAAGGCTATGTCCATCCTGGGGACTCTCACGGCCTGTATTCCAGCTGTACCTTGGGCTCAGAGCCACTCCCGAGACCTGCAGTGGGAAATCCTGGCAGCCTGGTGTCAGGAAGAGAAAATTCTCGACAAATTTATGTGGGTGTCTCATCCAACAAGAGAAACCCTGGGTTGGTGGTTAGTCAGGGGTCACCTAGAAATTGGAGTTCCATGCAAGATCTCAGACCCCCTAATTATTACCACGGATGCCAGCCCTTGGGGGTGGGGTGCCCACATGAAGGATCAGGTGTTCCAAGGCTGCTGGTCAAGGAGTCTTTCTCAGGCATCCTCAAATCAGAGGGAACTAATGGCGATTTTTGGAGACCTTGAAAGTTGTAGGTCAGGGTATTCGGAATCGCCATGTAAGGATCATGTCCGACAATATGACAGCAGTTTCATATATAAATAAGCAAGGGAGTACGAGGTCCCTTCCCCTTATGAAAATAATGGCCCGGATTCTACATCTGTCAGGGCCTCTGGTTCTCTCCTGGTCTGCTCTGCATATCAGGGGGTCAGACAATTTCAGGGCAGATTTCCTGAGCCGTCACAATCTGAATCAGAGCGAGTGGGAATTGAACCCATCCATCTTTTTAGAGATCACCAGGGTTTGGGGAGTCCCGGAAATAGATCTCTTTGTCAGTCGGTCAAACAAGAAGGTGGAGAGATTTTTTTTTCCCTAAACCCAGAGGAACCCCCCTTTGGGGTGGATGCTCTGTCCTACAAGTGGGATTTCAATCTAGCTTACGCTTTTCCTCCCTTCTATCTCATTCCAGCAGTTCTGAGGAAGATCAGGGAGGATCGAGCGAGGGTTATTCTAATTGCCCCCTTTTTGGCCGAGGAGAGCCTGGTTTACCAGGCTAAGGATCCTGTCTGTTTCGGACCCTTGGATTCTCCCAGTCAGCCAGGACCTTCTATGTCAGGGCCCCATTCTCCATCCGGAGTCCAGCCACTTACATTTGACGGCCTGGAATTTGAGCGAAGATTACTAGCTTCTAAAGGTTTTTTCAGAATCTCATTTCCACTCTTCTAAAAAGCAGAAAACCGGTCACTACTAAAATATACGCTAGGACTTGGTTCCGGTTTTTTGAATTTCTAAGTGGTTCTCCAGGGGAGCTTGGGGATATACCTAGAAAACAGATTCTAGAGTTCCTTAAGAAGGGACTAGAAAAGGGGCTTTGTACCAGCACTTTAAAAGTCCAGGTTTCAGCCCTTAGTGTTCTACTAAATGATAAATTAGCTGACGATCCCTGGGTGATTAGGTTCATCAAGGCGGCCTCTAGAAGTAGACCGGTGGTTAGGTTCAGAGTTCCTCCCTGGGACTTGTACCTAGTTCTGTGTGCCTTAACTAAACCTCCCTTTGAACCATTGATCTCTATCCCTATTAAAAATTTATCCCTGAAAGTGATTCTTTTAGTGGCCCTTACCTCGGCAGGTCACATAGGAGAATTGCAGGCTCTATCAGTTAATCCACCCTTTACTGTTATTACAGAGGACAGGTTAATAATTAAACCAGACCCAGCTTTTTTGCCTAAAGTAGCCTCAAAATTTCTTAGATCTCAGGAGATAGTTCTCCCCTCCCTCTGTGCTAACCCAAGTAGTACTAAAGAGCAGAAATACCACTGTTTGGATGTAAGACGTTGCCTAATCCAGTATTTTGTCCTCTACTTCCTCTTGGAGGAAATCTACTTCCCTATTTGTTCTCTTTTCAGGTCCCAACAAAGGGAAGGCGGCCTCTAAGTGTAGTCTGGCTAGGTGGGTGAGACCAGCAATCTCCCTGGCCTACAGTTCTTTGGGCCTCCCCCCCCCCCCCCAGTGGGGCTCAAGGCACATTCTACTAGGGGCGATTGCCACCTCCTGGGCCGAGAGAGCTGATGCTTCCATAGAATCTAGCTGCAAAGCGGCAACCTGGTCTTCACCTTCTACCTTTTTTCGCCATTATAGGCTGGACATTGGGGCTTCTGCTGATCTTTCTTTTGGAAGGAAAGTTTTACAAGCGGTGGTCCCTCCCTAGTGTTTTCCTATTTTATTCTCTCTGGGTGCTGTCGTGGGTGAAGGGAAAAATGGTAATTACTTACCGGTAATTGGATTTTCCAGAACCCACGACAGCACCATCCTTTATCCCTCCCTTTTTTCTTGGTGATGGACTTTTGTTTGGCACTGGGTGTAGCAAGCAAAAAAAAAAAAAAAGTTTTGACCTTAGGGTCATGAGTTACAAGTTAACTGGAGTCTCCCTCTCGCTTCTATAAAACAACTGAGGGGTAGGAGAGGCTCCAACTTTTTATACCGTAGGTTTCCTGTCCCTGGGGGCGGATCCTCTCTCTGGGTGCTGTCGTGGGTTCTGGAAAATCCAATTACCGGTAAGTAATTACCATTTTCATTTAGGTCAAATCACAGCATTTAAACCAAATTGTTATATGATCTAAAAAAAAAAAAAATGAAATAACTCAAAAATAACTTTAAAATCGGTATACAACATATAATATTATTTCCCTTTCTTAGTATACATATTACATACGGCCTAGATAATACAGTGAACTAGGCATGTCCATAGTGGGGCAGATTTATATAACTGTCAGCACATCTGATTTAGTGCTCATGCACGTGGCTGCATTACAGTCAAATGTGACTATGGCTTCTGAGGGGTTATTATGCTATATTCGACCGTTTAAGCAACTAAAATATTTGAATATACGTGTCAATTTTAAGTTACTATTAAGATCAGTTTGTATCAAGGCTTAGCCCCTTCCGACATCCGCCGTAATAGTACGGCGGATGCCGGGTGTTTAAAGATGGCGGCCGCTCGGGAATCGTGCGGCCACCATAGCCACCGGGTCTCTGCTGTTTTATACAAAAACTATGTACATTGCATTCAGAAAGCCTTCTGGCCCTTTCCATTTTTTTACATTTTAGAGGTTGTTCACATGTAGGAAATTGACACGGATTCCGCCCAGATTTAGCCTCCCATTGTTTTCAATGTGAGGCAGAGTTTGCAGCAGGATGCCAAAAAAATAAGTGTCCTGCTCAAGCTTCCCAAAGCTACTTTAGCCATGACTCGAGATTAAGCTGTGGAGCTGGCGGCCGGATGAAGAGGAATTCAAACTCGTGTTATTCTGTACTTAATTGAAGCACCTTTGACAGCGATTACAGCCTCCAGTCTTCTTGGGTATGACGTAACAACATTTGCACACCTGGATTTGGGAATTTTATGCTATTCTTCTCTGCAGATCCTCTCAGTCTCTGTAAGGTTGGCTGGGGACCATTGGTGGAAAGGCAGTGTGCTTAGGGTCATTGTGTTGTTGGAAGGTGAACCCTTCACTCCAGTTTGAAGCCTAGAAAACCTGCAAAAGAGCTCAAAGGCTCTGACAAAAAAAAAAAAAGCCAGGGTACGCGGCCCTCCAACAAAATTCCAACCAAAATTTGCGTGGTATATAAAATCAAAAAAGGTTTATTGACCATCAATAATAATGCGTTTCAGGGCTTCAATGACCCTTTCTCAGATTCTTTCATCGCATGATCCATACCAATAAACTACCTAAAACATACACATAATCAACATACTAGCTATATATATCAAATATACAATATATAATACACAATCATATCATCAAATGTCCAAATGTTATTCAACACATTTAACATGACAGACAAAAGACAACATATATGTATCCTCCTTAAAACCTATTGGGTTTGCTGTCATACCTGCAGACTGTCCCTTAAAATGCTAATAATTGGATAATGTCAACTGCCTCCTGGCTGTCATGTACAGAAATGTATTAGACCCTACCAGAAATACACATTTACAGTAATGCACTATACTGTATAATGCAATATAGATGTATTGCAGTATATTTTATAGGAGACCAATCCTGTGTTCCAGTCTCTCTGTGGGACACAAAGAAATAAAAGTGAAAAAAGAATGTGAACATTTTCCAGAAAATAGTAAAAGCTTAACCCCCACCACTTTTCCCATTTAAAATATAATCTTAATTAATCATCTCAACTAATCTGCATAAAAGTCCAAAGCTTCAATATAATATTCAATATCATGAACAGTGTGAAAAAAAAAAACACAGAGGCATATTTATTGCACCTTATACAGCAGTTTTCTGGCGTCAAAGCATAAACAGTAGCAAAAAACGACTTTTGAGCCTCCTTCGCCACTTCTGCAAAAAAGAGGCATAGTAAGGGAAAGCAGAGGGTGTGGCCATCGGTCCTGCCAGATTTATCATCAGTTACGCCATAATTGATATGGGAAATGTTTGCCAACTATGTGCTGGTGTACATTTCCTTTCCAAGAACATGAAGCTGTGGAGGATGCGCGTCATTTATGAGGTGCTGTGTACCTCATCATAAATGAAGCGCACTCTCTCCTGGTGGAGGAGCTATGAAGAATGGCATTAGTAACCCTAGTCTTCATAAATCTGCCCACAGTACGCAAGTTTGTGTGTTTGGTCACCTCAGCTTCCCAAAAAAAAAAAGGGGGGGAATAAAAAGTCATCAAATAGACAAGTGTAAAAGAAAATGTTACCAATAGCTACAGCTTACACCTGCCAAGAAAAGAACCTTGACCTAACACCATCAACAAACAAACAAAATACAGAATGAATAGACAAATGCATGTTTCACTTTGAAATGTTTTCATCTATATTATCTGAAGACTTTGTGTGAGATAATTTACTTATGTATGTGTACATACAATATCTGTCCTTTTGTCACTGATTTTCTTTATCCAACTTTTAACAGAATCATGATAAATTCTGAAAAACTAAAATCTCGGGTAACTGAGATCCATGACAGCAAAAAGAAACTGGAACAAGACTTAAAGAAGCAAGCAAATGAAAACCGAGAGATTGACAAGAAAATGAATAGCTTGAAGCCTGACCTAATGCAGCTTCGGAAACTTAGAGATCAGTATCTTGTGTAAGTAGCTTGACTTAATGCTTCTCCTGTCTCACTTAAAGGCTCTGACACTTTTTTATGGTTGATGTACATGTATTTTGGGCTAAAAAAATATTGTAGTATGTTATGACTTCTGCAACTGGCATGTATTTACACACTACATACCGTGTTTCTCCTAAGATAAGACCTACCCGAAAATAAGCCCTAGCTAGATTTTCCAGTTTTTTTGGAGTAGGCTTGAAATATAAGCCCTACTCCAAAAATAAGCCCTAGCTAGATTAACCCCTTCCCGACATATGCCGTGCAATTACGGCAGATGCCGTGTCCTTAAAGATGGGGGCTGCTCTGCTGCAGAGCGGCTACCATAGCTACTATACACAGTCTCCGCGATCAGTGTCTCCTCTGATCGCGGGCATTGTTGAACGTGAACCCCCCCCCCCCCCCCCAAAGTATTACAACTGTGGAGGCTCCCAGGCCTGTCATAGAAATATTACTATTGAGGCTGGCCTATGCAGGTTCAAGCCCCCTAGGGGGTATTAATAGTAAAAAAAAAAAAAGTTCAAGTCCCCCCTCTTTCACTAGAATACATATAAACTTGTAAATACTTGGCAGTCTCCCAGACGTTTCGGTTGTTAAACCTTCCTCGGTGGGAGTATTCAGGTGCCAAATCAAGTCGATGCAGTTGCTGAGTATATACGCCTGCCTGCAGCCATGACATGTGCCTTCTCTACACATCTTAGCTTTACTTGTGGCATATTCCACTATTATACAGTGCCTTGCGAAAGTATTCGGCCCCCTTGAACTTTTCAACCTTTTGCCACATTTCAGGCTTCAAACATAAAGATATAAAAATTTAAATTTTTTGGTTAAGAATCAAGTGGGACACAATTGTGAAGTGGAACGAAATTTATTGGTTATTTTAAACTTTTGTAAAAAATAAACAACTGAAAAGTGGGGAGTGCAATATTATTTGGCCTCTTTACTTTCAGTGCAGCAAACTCACTCCAGAAGTTCAGTGAGGATCTGTGAATGATCCAATGTTGTCCTAAATGACTGATGATGATAAATATAATCCACCTGTGTGTAATCAAGTCTCCGTATAAATGCACCTGCTCTGTGATAGTCTCAGGGTTCTGTTTAAAGCGCAGAGAGCATCATGAAGACCAAGGAACACACCAGGCAGGTCCGTGATACTGTTGTGGAGAAGTTTAAAGCCGGATTTGGATACAAAAAGATTTCCCAAACTTTAAAAATCCCAAGGAGCACTGTGCAAGCGATCATATTGAAATGGAAGGAGTACCAGACCACTGCAAATCTACCAAGACCTGGCCGTCCCTCTAAACTTTCATCTCAAACAAGGAGAAGACTGATCAGAGATGCAGCCAAGAGGCCCATGATCACTCTGGATGAACTGCAGAGATCTACAGCTGAGGTGGGAGAGTCTGTCCATAGGACAACAATCAGTCGTACACTGCACAAATCTGGCCTTTATGGAAGAGTGGCAAGAAAAAAGCCATTTCTCAAAGATATCCATAAAAAGTCTCGTTTAAAGTTTGCCACAAGCCACCTGGTAGACACACCAAACATGTGGAAGAAGGTGCTCTGGTCAGATGAAACCAAAATCGAACTTTTTGGCCACAATGCAAAACGATATGTTTGGCGTAAAAGCAACACAGCTCATCACCCTGAACACACCATCCCCACTGTCAAACATGGTGGTGGCAGCATCATAGTTTGGGCCTGCTTTTCTTCAGCAGGGACAGGGAAGATGGTTAAAATTGATAGGAAGATGGATGGAGCCAAATACAGGACCATTCTGGAAGAAAACCTGTTGGAGTCTGCAAAAGACCTGAGACTGGGACGGAGATTTATCTTCCAACAAGACAATGATCCCAAACATAAAGCAAAATCTACAATGGAATGGTTCACAAATAAACGTATCCAGGTGTTAGAATGGCCAAGTTAAAGTCCAGACCTGAATCCAATCGAGAATCTGTGGAAAGAGCTGAAAATTGCTGTTCACAAACACTCTCCATCCAACCTCACTGAGCTCGAGCTGTTATCCAAGGAAGAATGGGCAAGAATTTCAGTCTCTCGATGTGCAAAACTGATAGAAACATACCCCAAGCGACTTGCAGCTGTAATCGCAGCAAAAGGTGGTGCTACAAAGTATTAACTTAAGGGGGCCGAATAATTTGGCACGCCCCACTTTTCAGTTTTTTATTTTTTACAAAAGTTTAAAATATCCAATAAATTTTGTTCCACTTCACGATTGTGTCCCACTTGTTGTTGATTCTTCACCAAAAAATTTAAATTTTATATCCTTATGTTTGAAGCCTGAAATGTGGCAAAAGGTTGAAAAGTTCAAGGGGGCCAAATACTTTCGCAGGGCACTGTATCTATCTGCCTGGGTCTTCTCTCTTGGCACATTTTACTTCATTTTGCATATACTCAGCAACTGATTTGACTTGATTTGGCACCTGAATACTCCCACCAAGGAAGGTTTAACAACCGAAACGTCTGGGAGTCTCTGCCAAGTATTTACAAGTCTACATGTTAACTTCTCTACTCTTATATAATCCTGTACTGCTGCATGGACAAGGATAAATTGTGAAACACAAATTAAAAATGTTTTCACTTTTTGCATAACCAATGGAGTGCTTGGATTTACATTGATACTGATACAGCTGTGACAGGAGTTCAGAACAATATTTAAATACTAGAATACATATAAAACTAAAAAAATTACTGTGAAACACATAAACATGAGGTATCCCTGTGTCTGAAAACACCCGGTCTATATTTTTCCTGTATGGTGGACACCATAGCGGGAAAAAAAAAAATCAAAAGTGCCGAACCGACATTTTTTCGCTGTTTCACCTCTGATAAAAATTGAAATAAAAAGTGATCAAATGTGTCACTGTTGTTCATGGAAATAATTAAGACCTACTCCGTAAATAAGCCCTAGCTCTTTTTTCGGAGAAAAAAAAATAATATAAGACCCTGTCTTATTTTCGGAGAAACACGGTAACAGTAGCTTGCTGCCGTTTAATAGCAAATCTGTCAGACAATTTTCTTTGCTGAATTACTGTATAACCTATTTAGACCTCTTGATTTATCACATTTTGTCATTCTGCAGCTTTCTATGTACTATAACACAAAGACACTGTAGAAGCCAATAAAGGAAACTTTTTGGAGTCTCCAACACAGATGTGAATGTAGCCTAAAGGTGTTCAAACACATTGGTAAAACTTGCCCCTACTCGGCTAACAATATTATGTGCATGAAGGCCTTCCAACTGATTCAACAGGAGAATCAGTGGAAGAATGATTGACCATAATGGATTTCATGTCTGGAAGTTAGTTCTTGCGTTTCTCCACCTTTAGTCTGAGGACCCACATAGCAAGCCAATGGCAAAAACACATTGTGTTTTTTTCCACAGCACTTTTCACAGATAGTCTGGAGAGTTTTCCTCTGCAGACTTTCTGCTTCTATTACACCAATACGGTAAATGCGTTTCCGTAGGTATAATTGACGTGCTGCAATTTGCAAAAACGCTTGGGTTTTTTGAAATTGCAGCATTTCTGCTGCACATTTTTTTTTCTGCAATGTGTGGATGGGATTAGCCAGAATACCATCCACTTTGCAGGTACTGTAAAAGGCAGTGTTTTTGCAACATGGGGCCCCTGGCCTTACACTGATTTAGGACTACTCAGATTTGTTGACTTATTGCAGTCTTTAAACATCTAAATCCAGATGTTCCTATCTATGGCATGTTTTGAATATGTGATCTATTGGAGTTGGTTTATCAAAGGAGGTGCATAGTGCAGTAGTAACCAGTTTCCAGAACCACTTGGAAAGATGAAGGCTGTTTGCTGTTTGGCTGCTTTGGGCAACTGCTCCACTTATCCTTCCTTCCTTCCTTAGTGTATTATTGTGTGTTTTGTTTTGTGTGTTCCATTGCATACTTTTTGTTGTATTCTGTATTTTTTTTTAATTTATCCATTTTGTTGCCTGTATAGAAACTTTGACTTTTTTCATTACAATATTTAATTGATTGAACTGACCGATTGCTGTTTTAGCTGGCTGGTTGGAAAAGGAGCTCGGCAGAAAGATATCAGTGAGTGGCTGGACATGAAGAATGAGCCTGAAGAGTAAGTGTTTTGTTTTATGGTTTTTTTTTTGTTTGTTTTTTTAATCAACAAAGCTTATTATTAACTTGAAACAAAAATATTCCAGTCATTTTATATCATTTGACATTTTTTAAGTTCTGTTTATGATACTACTATTATATAAACTATATTATCACTAGTTGTTTGAGATGATGCATTTCGCTAAGACATCATCACTGATGCTTCTTCCCTTTCAGTCCATATTCCATGATGGATGATGAGGAGGATCTCCCGCACCATGAAGAGAGAACCTGGTACATGGGAAAGATGAAACGTGAGCAGGCTGAAGAAATGCTTACTGGAAAGCCAGATGGTACTTTCTTGATTCGAGAGAGCAGGCAGAAAGGTTGCTATGCATGCTCAGTTGTGTAAGTAAATTGTAAAGGGATACATGTGGCAGTGAATTTTTAATAGGGATCTGGATAATATATACTCTATATAATTCTACATGTCTAACACTTGAAATCTCCCATTTGTAGGGTTGATGGTGACACCAAGCACTGCGTTATCTACAAGACTGCCACCGGCTATGGCTTTGCTGAACCTTATTACCTTTATGCTTCTCTAAAAGAACTAGTGCTACATTACCAGCACACATCACTTTTGCAACACAATGATGCCCTGAATGTCACTCTGATGTACCCTGTGCTGGCACCACCATCACGGTGAACCTTTAATCACCTACCAATGGTATCTTCTACCACATGGGAATGTGCCCTTGGAGTAAAGTTTTGAGTCTGTTTGCTCTTTAGGATCTTGTACCTTTTGATGAAGATCTACTACCTACTAGAATAACCTCCAAGGGGATTAATGGCTTTGTGGGTCACATTTTTATATAAATGCGACTTTGGGTATTCAGTCCTTTTTAGAACATCTTGCTGTTTTGGTCATTGCCATTGTGAAGCTGGATGTGTTTATATGCTGCAGTTATATCAGTAGCATTGTGTCACCTAATGCTTTTGATAAATGCTTATACCATAAACAGTAGTAGTTGAAAGTATATCTAATGTTACAACTTGCAGTAAGAGCTATACCTCCAATCTTCTCTTAGAGGTATTTCATCTTTTTATATGATTTCTTTTAGTTTTCTCCTTGATTAAACCCAGGGAGAATCAGAATTCCTTTCTGATCTGGGATGTCACACCTTCAACTATCAGTTGCTCAACTTTTTTTTTCCTGCAATGTTTCTCTTTCCATATAGATGAGTTTCATCAGAATCCTAAGTACAAATCACTGTGTGTGAGAGCATTTACATTACATGTATGCAGCAGAACTAGAGTATGTCCAATTTGTAGTACTTTGCCGTGTACTCAAGAAAACATAAAAACAAGAAAAAAACTATTTCATTTTTTATATTTACTAAAAAACTGTTGTTGTTTTTTTCCTCTTTTACTTACTTTATGCTGTACACATAAGAGAAGTCTGTAAACTCAGAATTTCTCACAGGAAGACCTCCTACTGAGTAAAGCCAAGTTAATGGAGGTGATTCTGAACACTTAGTCTACAAAAATTAGTTTTGCTCATCTATTTAATACCTCTGCTGGGGTAGGCAGGAGAACTGTACTTTGTAACCAAATTTCAGTGGTCTCAATAGCATAAGGCTTGAAGCTATACACCTGCTGCAATATCTGATTTGTATTGTGAGAGGGTTACACATGGTTATTTGTGAGGTTCTAAATCTTTAGAAAATAAGAGCAGGTACATAAAGAAATCAGCATCGCAGTCTCTTATCCTAAAGATTTTGGACTGAAAATGAATGTTGTTACCAATTGTGGTGCTGGCTCACCACACCACTTACCTACTTGAGAACAGATTGCACCTGTATCAAGTTTGTCATGGTTTTCTGGGTAGCGATAGTATTTCACCTTGTAAGTAGTTCATGTCAATCACATTTTAAAGTGTATATATTCTCACCTGGCATTCTGAGGTTCTACAATACAAATAGTTAATGTGACACATGTAGCACACCAGTTGTGCTGCTTTAACAAAACCTAGCACTATATGAACCTGAATTTGTCCTAAGTCTCCTGCTTTTACAAACCAGCATTTAAAAAAGGGCACTCATGATATGAATATTTAATATGCTAGTACAAGGAGTTACAATGTTTTTAGTTCAATAACTACTATTCAGCAGTGATGTAAAATGCTGACATTCTTACCCTTTTTATTCACATTTTTATCTTGTATAAACATGAATCACTGGCATCTGATTAAGAAATATAATACTTTCTTCTAAAAAGGCAATGTGGACAGCAGTTGTTCTGATATCCTTAGGTTCAGATATTTGGGGTCAGATGGTAGAGATATGAAAGGATCTCCTTTGATTCAGCCTTATTAAATGAATCTTGTTTGTTTTTTTTTTTAAATATTGTTTTAAGGCATAGTATCACATTGCACCTAGTATATTTACCCATATAATAATACATTTTATTTATATAGCGCCAACATATTCTGCAGCACTTTACAAAATATTTTCAAATGAGAGCCTTAAAGGGGTTTTCTCTCTAATGACATTTATTATTCTCTATCCACAGGACTCTGAAGGGGGGACCTTAGGTGGCTCATGTGAATAGAGTAGTGGTGTGCATATTTGGCCACTGCTCTCTTCACTTCTATGGGACTGTCAAAGATTGCCTTTCTGAAAGTTACTTAGAAATAAAGGGAATAATGGAGAAGTATGGACACCACCATTCTATTTACATGGGTCACTTGTGAAAACCAGTGATAACAGATTTATCTGCTATGTGGATATGTTATAGTTAGTGGATTGAACAGATACCTAGGTTCATCAAGTTTATCCATTTTATATTTAATCTTATGTTTATCCCAAGGAAGGCAAAAAACAATGACATATACCCAATTCACCATTATGTGGAGTGACACCTGCTTGCAATCCCTGGGTCAGCATTCTACGTTAATACCAGTAGCTCTGTAAATTGTGGTTTACAAGGTAGATAGCTTACTCGACACACTTTCTGCCTTTACCTAATCTTGTAGAAGCATGTTTCATAATATTACAGTTCAGACAATATAGTAATGCTTCTGAACCATAAGCAGGGTCGCTGCTTATGAGTAAAGAAAATGCAATTTGGCACAGTGTTCTTTGTTCCATTTGTGGAACAAATAATTTACCATATCGCACTTTTTAGGACCATTTACATGTTTATATAATATTATATTCCCCCACCTTCTCTACTATCTCTTCATAAGCGAGATCTTCCATACCACGTATTTATTTGGTTTCCTTTCTCTGAATGCTCCCCAGCTCTTTTTTTTTTTTTTTTTTTACTATACTGGTGTACAAAATCAGATGGTATAGTAAAAATGTGATTGCACCAGTGCTTTATAGAGGGGTAAAATATTATTCTCCCTTGTGCCTTTCTTATTACAGGGACAATATCCTGTCATTAGTGAAAAAAAAAACCTTTGAGTCTTTCCCCATTATTGGCTTATGTAAGGATGTGTTTCTATTTCAAAAGAAAGTACCATCTGTCCTTGATAAGTTCTTTATTATACATACAAGATTTTGACTTCAAAAAGTGCATCAAAAGCCTTAGCACACACTTAAAGGCCTGGTTATCAGCCTACAAATGTGCAATCACTTTTTTTTTTTTTTGGTTGCTTTTATGCTAGCCAAAAATTAATTGTTGTTGGTGTGCTTCATCCCCATACAGATTTCAGCAAGATACACATTAATATGATCTATTTTACATTCATAGTTAAGATGGATTAAGGGTAGTGTGAATAAACTATAACTTTGATCCAGAGCAAGGTAAAAAAAAAAAAAAAAAGGCATGAACCTCTCAATTGGCAATTTGAATGTTGGTCCAGTCTAAACAAGAACGTTATACATTTCCATAAGCACAAAGGTTGTTTTGTTCTAAGAAAACATCTGAGCTGCTTTTGAAGCCCTGAAGTGTTACTTCTGTGAACAGCGCTGAGGTAGTCTTTCACACAGATTTATAATCCATGAAACCATTGAGATTTGTCATTTCTGGATCCTGGTAGCTAGATGGTTGATCTTTTCTTTGCAGGTCATGGGATATGCTGTCTGCTGCTTAGAGCTTGACCTTCATCACTTTGCACTACAGATATATTTGTAAAAATAAAGCTGCACAGTCTCCCATTAAAGGAAACGTCCATGAAAAAACTGAAAAAAATTATACATACATTAGATTTTTCAGAAGTGTTACTGTCCACCTATAACTAAAATGGTGTAATTGTAGACTGATTTAATTTTAAGATGGTAATTTTTAGAGCAATATTGAGTGTGAACACTACAACCACCCCATCACGTCCAATAAGAGTTTAGCTATGTACAGTGGGTACTGAAGTATTCAGACTCCTTTAAATTTTTCACTCTTTGTTTCATTGCAGCCATTTGCTAAAAGCAAAAAAGTTCATTTTATTTCTCATTAATGTACACTCAGCACCCCATCTTAACAGAAAAAAAAACAGAAATGTAGATATTTTTGCAAATTTATTAAAAAAGAAAAACTGAAATATCACATGGTTATAAGTATTCAGACCCTTTGCTGTGACATTCATATATTACTCACAGCTGTCCATTTCCTTCTGATCCTCCTTGAGATGGTTCTACTCCTTCTTTGGAGTCCAGCTGTGTTTAATTAAACTGATTGGACTTGATTAGGAAGGGCACACACCTGTCTATATAATACCTCACAGATCACAGTGCATGTCAGAGCAAATGAGAATCATGAGGTCAAAGGAACTGCCCAAAGAGCTCAGAGACAGAATTGTGGCAAGGCACAGATCTGGCCAAGGTTACAAAAGAATTTCTGCAGCACTCAAGGTTCCTAAGAGCACAGTGGCTTCCATAATCCTTAAATGGAAGAAGTTTGGGACGACCAGAACTCTTCCTAGACCTGGCCGTCCAGCCAAACTGAGCAATCATGGGAGAAGAGCCTTGGTGAGAGAGGTAAAGAAGAACCCAAAGATCACTGTGGCTGAGCTCCAGAGATGCAGTAGGGAGATGGGAGAAAGTTCCACAAAGTCAACTATCACTGCAGCCCTCCACCAGTCGGGGCTTTATGGCAGAGTGGCCCGAAGGAAGCCTCTCCTCAGTGCAAGACATATGAAAGCCCGCATAGAGTTTGCCAAAAAACACATGAAGGACTCCCAGACTATGAGAAATAAGAGTCTCTGGTCTGATGAGACGAAGATTGAACTTTTTGGCGTTAATTTTAAGCGGTATGTGTGGAGAAAACCCAGGCACTGCTCATCACCTGCCCAATACAATCCCAACAGTGAAACATGGTGGTGGCAGCATCATGCTATGGGGGTGTTTTTTAGCTGCAGGGACAGGACGACTGGTTGCAATTGAAGGAAAGATGAATGCTGCCAAGTACAGAGCTATCCTGGAAGAAAACCTCTTCCAGAGTGCTCTGGGCTGAAGGTTTACCTTCCAACAAGACAATGACCCTAAACACACAGCTAAAATAACAAAGGAGTGGCTTCTGAACAACTCTGTGACCATTCTTGACTGGCCCAGCCAGAGCCCTGACCTCAACCCAATTGAGCATCTCTGGAGAGACCTGAAAATGGCTGTCCACCAACGTTCACCATCCAACCTGACGGAACTGGAGAGAATCTGCAAGGAAGAATGGCAGAGGATCCCCAAATCCAGATGTGAAAAACTTGTTGCATCATTCCCAAGAAGACTCATGGCTGTACTAGCTCAAAAGGGTGCTCCTACTCAATACTGAGCAAAGGGTCTGAATACTTATGATCATGTGATATTTCAGTTTTTCTTTTTTAATAAATTTGCAAAAATATCTACATTTCTGGGTTTTTTTTTTCTGTCAAGATGGGGTGCTGAGTGTACATTAATGAGAAATAAAATCAACTTTTTTGCTTTTAGCAAATGGCTGCAATGAAACAAAGAGTGAAAAATTTAAAGGGGTCTGAATACTTTCCGTACCCACTGTATATTGAGTATTAAGGAGTAGTGATCACACTAATGCCAATATCAGTTTACTTCAGATTTTGCTGTCGATTTAGTTTTTTGTACAGGCTAAAATGGACAGTGGTGATGTCAGAAAATGTTTGCACATTTAATGTACTGTATTCATGAAAAACAAACTTAAATTCTAGATCTTTATGCTATACTATTCTCTCCTTATACAAAAACTAGCAGTTACTTACGTACTCTCTCCCTTCTAGCTGGCAGCTACCAGCACCCCGATACAATAAGTGTCTGTACTGGATCTGTTCACAAGAGAATGGAAATCCAGCAATGGGCTGAATCTTTTCTTGCAAAGTCCAAGGGTTCTTGGCAAACAATACAGGAAATAAAGAATTACAATGGGAACTAGTTGTTTAATGCATCAAAATGTGACCATGTAAAACTGAAGCTGAATTTCATTGCTGTCAGAATCTGCCATTCAGTGTGGATGTTATATACTTTATCATAACCTAGACCTGATTCCAATGCACATAAGCTGTAATTGATATCAGTTAATCCTATTAGTCATATGATAAATGTACAATCCAGTTACTTATGCACTACATTTCTTTTTTTAGTTTGAGAACACTGCTGGATTATTTATTTTTTTTTTTTATAAAAAGTTTATCAGACCACTTCATTAAGAAATGTGGTTAACCATTCCTAAGCAATCACCACCAAATGATAAAATAACGCCTTCATGTTATTGCAATAGTATACCTCACAGTGAAGCTGATCATGGACTGGCTGACAGATATCCTCCCCTGCCCCCTTTATCAACATATTGGCCATGTTACTTCTATGGGTGGAGGACAATCTTCTGCCAAATCATCTGCCTTTCACATTTTTATTACAAAGTAATTCTGATCCTGGTTTCTCCAACCAGATATGGTCAGAGTACTAGAGACTTAGTCAATGGTAAAATAAAAAAACTTGCACTTTAGTCTTTTAAAGTCTGGTACACACATTTTTGATCGTCACGTACACCGCCTCCCTCAATTCTTCATGGTCTTGTTTACTGACTGATACCTAGGCTTGACTGTTGGGGGAACTCAGGTGTAGGTAGATGATATATCTTCTTCAATATACACCATAGTTGTAGTATTTGGGATGTTGCAGAAGGCTGATTGTGCCCGAAGCATGCAGCTTTCTACAACTATGGCTAATGGCAGACTGCTAGCTGCTCTTGAATCCAAGTAGAGCCCATCATATGCATTTAAACATGGTTTTCATGAATGACATGTTGGAAGCTGTTCTATTATAAGAATGCTGTACCTTATTCTTTATTCCTGCCCTTAGTGCGTTTAACATTTTTAAATAAGCTATTGTAACACTTTTTTTATTTTAGATAATGTGTGCCTATTTTTCTATCTGCTTTTTCTGCAGTTTAGATTGAATCTGTAGGTTTGCAAGGGGTCATTGCACTAGATTATCCCTGCCCCTTGAAACAGTCGGGAGCAGTGTGTCACATTCTTGAGTTACGTATAAGGAAACATTTGGAGCAAACCTTGATGAAATTTTATTTGCAGTTCTCATTGACAGAATCTTCTATAAAAGAACAGTATGCAAATAAATACTAGATGCCTACTTGTGGTCTACCGAAAGGTAGTTCTGATCTGGTGTTTGTTTTCTTCTTGGTCACTTTATCACTCTACTTCAGTAGCTTGCAGCTCTGTGCTGCGAAGGCCATAAGCACAGAAATAGAACCAATAGCTCCTAGCAATTGTCCCTACTGTTGTAACTGATTTAGATCTTATGAGAAAATATATATGCTGTTATATACTCAAAGGGAGTCTGTCACCAGAACCAGCATATCAACACAGCCCCGCAAATTAAGGTAATCTGAATCAAACAGTGTTTTCCCCCTGTGAACTGGTGACTCCGTAGACCAGATTTGCCCATTTTTGTCAATATACAAATGAGCTCTTTGTAGCAGTGAGGTTGTCAAAAATGGCAATATCTTGGTGACACTGAATCATAAGAGGAAAACACAGTTTGATTCAGGTGACCTTAACATCTGTCTGTGGAGTTGGGTTGATATGCTAGGCACTTGGATCTTATCTTATAAAATCAAGACATATCTGATCCAATTCTGTGCATATAGCTTTATAGTTGCTTAACAGTGCAACGTTATTTGTTCAGTTTGGCTGGTACATCTAGTGCAGTAAGTAGTTGACAGTTTGAAAATAGCTGGTTGATGATCACCAAGACAGACTAGTATGAATCTGTTTCACACAATCCTTCATACTAGAAATATTTCGGATATGACCTGTTTTCAGAATGGCCTTGTGGAGACTCACCTAGTTTTCAGGTTACTTGTAGCACCTTAATACCATTTAGTCTCTAACAAAAAGTATGGTCCATTTTGTTTTTAAAAATGATACAGCTCCGCCATGGACTGCAAGAGTTAATGTAGGTTTTAATGTACAGGTCACAAGGTGTATGCACTATATCTGTTTTGCTTCACATTTTCTTTAGTGCCTGATCCAGACACATTACTACGATTGTTTCTTAAGGCAGAGAATTTAAATTCTTTTATACTTTATAACCCTATGCAGACAATAAAGCCGATTTAGAAAGTGTTATAGATTTTTATACCTAACCATGTTTTATATATAGATGTTATTTCATTTCACTTCAAGATTATTACATGTAAGCTTTTCTTGCTGTAGATTATGCAGAAAATAAAGCATACTGTGAAAATTATACATATACATACTATTAACCCTTTTACTAGGAAGTGTAGTGAATTACTTCAGTTAGTTCCTAGAGTAAACCAGATGCTTTGTAGCATGTAGCTTTTATTTCTTTTTAATATGACAAGCAATTTGACACAGACGCTAAAAGTTTGTTCTTCATAAGCTGTCTGTATTGTTGTATGTTTAATTTTCCATGTTTTATCCATTGAACAGTGGGAACATAAACTTTACATTTATCTTGTGTACTTAAAACTACTTGTTACATATGTTACCAGAAATTGTCTTTTTTCCTTAACAATGTTTCTGTTTATAAATGTTTACTAATGTACACCCAGTATTTGTTTCCAAGACTGGTACTCAAAATGGCATTTTGTATGGTACTTAAAAAATAAAAGCAGATGAAAATAGTGTGGTTTGACATCTATCAAGGATGGGGGGGGTCATTTTATGAGACTTAGGCAGGGTTAACACTACCGTTGGATTCCGTTATGAAGGTGTCCATTAAAAAAAAAAAAAAAAAACCTATCATAACCGACAATAACGGACACTAACTGATGGATCAGTTAAAAAAACAGACACGTCCGTATCAGTTAGTTTTTTTTTGTTTTTTTTGTTTCTCCTTTCTGAGCATGCGCAGAAAAAAAGACACAAAATAACGTACAGTAACTGATGGCTATCATTTACTGTCCGTTATAGGTCCGTTACCCATAGACTTCAATGTTAAAAAATAACAGACGCATGCCGTCCGTCAAGAAAATGTTTTTTTTTAACGGACATAAAAGTCCTGCATGTAAGATTTTTTGGGTGTAAACGGACCTTAACGGACACAAGGTAGAATCCCATTGAAATGAATGGAAATTTTAACGGATTTCTGACGGTTCAGCTAGTGTCCATTGCTAAAATCTTGTAGTGGACAATAGCTACAGACACTACTGACGGTCACCAACAGTAGTGTTGGAATGTTTCACAAGAATATGCCCCACTTTTGAAACAAGATTTTATGAGAAATCTCTTTTTAGGAATATTGTTACAGTATATTAAAAAAAAAAAAACCCTTTGGGACCAAAATATAAAAATACTAGAATAAATTCTAAAATTATAAATAGTAAACTAAGACACATCCTGGGGGGGGAGGTGGAGAATACAGAAGAATTTGTCATACGCAAATATGACCATATTATATTATTATGACAATAATATAGCAATCAAAGTAAATAAATATTAATATTTAAGGCTTTTGTATGTAATGCAAATGCATAAGTATGCAATACGTATAATCAGAACATCCTAATAGAAGACATAACAACTCATTAAGACATCCATAGTAGATAATTACTATACATTTGAACTACGCTGAATAAAAATAGCAAAAGAACTTTACTTATATTAGAGGTTCCCAGTCTGGGATAATCTGTGTTACGCTAGGTTCATACTAACGTTCAGTTTTCCGTTCTTCAGGTCCGCTTGCAGGACTTTTCTCTCCACATTTTTTAAGCGGATTCAGGGACTGAAACCCCGAACGGAAATCAAGCGCTAGTGTAGACACCTGAACCAGAAATAAGCACAGGATGTTCATTTCTATTGGAATGGAGAAGAGGAGCCTTCTATACAAGCATTTGTAGGAATGCATGTTTCCCCATCATTGGGCCATACAAAGGTTGGATTCACATGGCATTTGTTTTATGGAAGAACTGCATGTAGTTATTAAATCGCAGTAATGCCTAGTATATGATGTTATACAATGGAAGTCTGCCATGAGGTTTTGCAGCAAGCCGCATCTAAGGTCATTGGGACACATTCAATGCACATCAATATGCATTGCAGCCCTAATGCAATGATCAGAATGTCAGCCTCTCTTGTGCAAAGCCAGCTGAGGGAACAGTACATTCCAATCAATGCATGTCTGCAAAACTCCCAGCACTAGCATGAACATTTACAGTATTACCCCTTGTCTATATTTTATGCCTTTGAGTCCCACCACACCAACCAGCATCAGTTCTTTATATGTTATTAGTATAATGTTGTACCGTGTTAGCCATAGAAAGTGGAAGAGTGACGAAATCAGTCAATAACTTTTAGAGGCTAACTGAGTATATTTGATAGTAAGCTTTTGAGAGTACTAGCTCTCTTCTTCAGACATGGTGTTATACAAGAAACTGAAAATTCACAAACTTTTTATACACAAAAGACATGGACCTTCAAAGTATCTTAGAATCTTTAAGAATAACAAAATGCAATATAACTAGAGAAGTTATTTACAACAGGCCAAGAAATAAACAATCTGGAAACTTGTAGGGTGTGACGGAGGGATCAGTAATTCTTGCTGTTATCTGTTTGCTATCAGGTGGTGATTTGTGACCCTCACAGTTCATACATAGTGTGACATGAAACTGGCATGAATATTAAGTCCAAATTGCAGAGTTTGAAATTTTTGCATTAATTTATATTCCCATTCCTTTCTCTCCTTCTGCGTCTTAAAATGTCCTATTAAAACCACAACCCGCAAATCTTTAATAGAGTGGTCTTCTCTGGAGAAATGTGCGGCCACTGGGAGATCTGTTCTGCTGTTATTAATGTTGAATCTATGTGAGTTCATCCGCTGGCTAAGTCTCTGCCCTGTTTCCCCCACATAGAGGCCTGTGGTGGGACATTGCACACACATGATGAGATACACCACATTGGAAGACCTGCAGGAAAATGTCCCCCTATTTTTTGACTTATATTGTATTTTGTTTTTTTAAGGATTTTTTAAAGTCTAAAACATTTTGTCAATGCTCATTCAAGGACCTTTTTAATCTGTGTAGTTGTCAGCGATGAACAGACGCACAAATGGAGCATTTCAACTAGGAACAAGGGGGAGGGCCAGGCAGCCATTACAGCAATATTCCGGTCAAATGTTGCTTTGCATATATTATTCTTGTACTCTGTTACTGTTTTTTTCATTTGATGACAACATATTGTTTATTTTACACACGTAAGTGCAATTTAATGTGATTGTCTTGAGGGCATGGTTCATGGTTTTAAAAACTAAGATGGAGGTTATAACAAACATGCTATGACTAAGTAGTGTTCTGCTTCGACACGCATAGGATTTTCTGTATTATAACATTTAAGATGGTTTTTAATTGAGGAATAAAAGTTACATTTTATTTTTTGCAACAGTGCTGGATTTTTTATTCATCATTGGGATTATTACAGTGATAGGTGAGACAGGGGACAGGCTATAGTTACGGGTGGAGAAGTGGATTGCGATGGGGAGTTTGGTTGATAGGGAGATCTATATTTTACAACCGAACAGTATAGACAAACTTCAAAAATTCACATTTGTGGAAATGTGAACTTGATTGGCAAGTTAAAGTGTGTGTTCACAAATGCCAGAAGCCCCCCACCCTTCTCCCCCAACATATCTGAGGAGTTAGAGGATCAGTTGTATAAGCAAATGGAGTGGGTGGCACAGGAAGGTACGGTGGTAATGATGGGAGAATTTAGCTACCCGAATATTGACTGGGGTCATGGTTCTGTATCGTCTGCAACGGGTAGGAAACTCCTCAATTTATTGCAGGACAATGGTCTAGCTTTATTACTATTATTAGTTTAGAGAGCAGCATTAATTCCATGGTGCCGCACATTTGAGGGTTTATATACAATATACAAAACAAGGACATTGCTAACAGTGACCGACTGGTACAGGTGGATTGAGAGCCCTGCCCGCAAGGGAAGAGGGATAGAGAGAGTAGGTTAGAGTAGAGGTTGTTTTGATGGTGGTGTGGCAGCAGTATTGTTATTGAAGGTTGTAGGCCACCAACTAGAGGCAATGCTCTACTGGATATTGTAATTTCTAATAATGCAGGACTTGTTGGAAATGTCACTGTTGGCAAAAACCTTGCTAATAGTGACCATATTCAAATAACATTCCACCTAAATAGTAAAAAACTAAAACAAAATCCCTCAATGTTAATTTTTTTTCCCCCAAGTTAATAAATATATAAAATTTATAAAGCTCGTTTCATATTATCCTATGAACTCAGACACTCACGGGGCATGAGTGGGAGGTAAGGAGGCTGGTCGCAGGTATGCCAAGGGGCTTGGCCAGGCGGTATCCTTCACACTCTGTGTGTACTTACACTAAGGTCTTCTTTTGTCTGAACAAGTGTCTTGTAGTTTGTGCTACAGAATATGCTGTCACTATATAAATAAAAAAAAATATTGTTATTCTAAAAGCAGATGCAGACTGTGTCGTATTGTGTCATATGAAAAAAAAAAAACTATTTCTATTTTACTTTTTGGTAATATTGACTCTATGGAAATAAATAACCTAGCCATCCATTTGCATTCTTTTTTTGCGTCTGCTAAATAGTTGTTAAAAATGTGATGTGAATGAGCCTTAATAATTAACTTCACTTTAACATGCAAGGAAAAACCTTACAAGTAATCATTCAGTTATGTATCTTTGGTCTCACACTTTAACCGCAGGTCTATTTAGATAAGCATGTATTACATCACATGACCTACTATCTGAAATAGTTCTGCAATTGAGTTTACTCACTGCTGTTTTTATCTTAAGTCTAACACAAACACCTACAGTTTGTTACTAAATGGTTATTGAGAAATCCTCTATTTCATAACAATACACTATTACTACACTCTTTCGATTTTTCATTTGTAAATGTTCCCACAAACAGATACAGATGAACCAAGAAGATATAATAGCATCTGGTCATCCATTGCTTTCCAAATCTACTGAAAGGTAAACTTGCATAATATTGCAGGAATATAGGAAGGAGGGAATTATCAAAGCATAACTACACATATTTACCTTTCAGCAGTTTGGGAAAATTGGGTGAATTTTTCCTGTAGAGCTGTACAGGGTTGTATGGTTTTCAGTGTGAGATTGTGAAGTACAACTGGCTGGTGTCACTATGTGCATACTACTGTTGGTACTATTGGTATTGTTATCATATTGATTTCATACAGTCATTTACAGGTGGGGGAAGCATGACTGCTGCTCTAGAGGAGAACTGCTCCACAATGGTCCCAACACAGTATATTGCTCCACAGTGGCCCCTGTGCCGTATAATATGCTCTACAGTGGCCCTCGCACAGTATAATATGCTCCACAATAGCCCCTGCACAGTATATTATGCTCCATGGTGGCCTATGCACAGTATTATGCTCCACGGTGGCCCCTGCATAGTAGAATATGCTCCACGGTGGCCCCCACACAGTAGAATATACTCCAAAGCGGTCCCTGCATGGTATAAGATGCTTCACAGTGGCCCCAATGCAGTAGAATATGCTCCACAGTACACTTCAGAAACCAAGTAGTTACCGGGAAATAGTTTGGAATTCTCTGTTTGATGTGAGAAGAGATTAATTTCTCAATGGAGACAAGATGCTAAAAAAGCATTTGCTTGCGATTTCTTTCTAAAAGATGTGTCCACCCAATGCATTATTAACCAAAAATAATTGATGAGTGGGAATTTTGGCGGCCAGTCAATTTTGTAATACAGTTTTGCGGGCTTCTGCCGAGATATTGAAAAATAGCTTTTTACTAGTTAATATGGTATTAAGGGGTGCCATTGTGAGAGATGTGTCCAAAGAGGGCCCAGGCTGGGGTGGGCGCAATGGCGTGGTTTGTATTACATCCTGCAATAGTGTGGACCCATTTTCAAAACACTTGCATTTGAGAATGGCCCATAAGCAATGGAAATGGTCAGCTACAGCCTCTCCATATCTGGTATAGGAAGTGGTAGGATAATAATGTCCAATGAACATCTGTTAAGTGTTTTTTTAAATTTTTCACAGTATGCGACTTAAAAGGGTTGGCCATAAATTACACCATAGACCATGAGGTATACGATCAAGTCGGTGGTACTCCACTGGTACACATCATCCACAACCTTAAACTACACCATTATTCTGGCTCCAGCAGTAACACTTCAACAGACAGCAGACCCGGTCATTTTTTAGGCTTTGCAAGATATTGAAGGGGAAAATCAGGGAGGGACGATATATTTCCCCTAGTGGAAAGCTCCAATTCCTAGTCCATTTCTGTCCTTAGGACCAGGGTGCTGGTTAATTGTCGCACCTTCAGCATCTTCATATAAAGGTGCCTTCACGGGGGTTGAAGAGTGCTCACAGTTGAACAGGATTCTAGAGGAGTCCAGTCTGGGATTCAGTACTGGATATGCGCTGGAGCTGTAAAGTTTGGACTTCCGTACTCTGCCTGTTACAATTTACTCATCACTGTTGTACCTGGTAGAACGGCACTTGGTTTAGACAGGAACATCTATATTAGTTAGAGCTCAGCCGAGCAGGTTTTGTTTTCTTTATTTCCAAAGAAGACTGTTCTTCTCTGTTGGCTTTGGACTATAAAAATAAACACAGCCACCCTGTTTGCACCCTACCAGCTGTGTATCAGTTGTGAACCCACTTTGTCTACCACCACTGACGCTAATTCCCACAGTCTCCCAACAAAGAGGTGCACCACCGTATGGGTGGGTTCCAGGCACAAGAAGACCTCCAGACACTGGCATCCAGATGCCCAGTGGTAGGTCCCAGAACCTGGTGATCAACATGTAATTTTTGGTTGCACTTATCTAAATTTACTTGTGTTTGAAGATTTAACAATTAATAAAATACCTTCTTCAAGAACATTTTTTCTATTGATTTGAGTGCTGTAGTAATTCTTTATATAAATTTAAATATGGTTATGTTCATGGTAAAACCCCTTAAACTCTTCCTGCAGAGACCCTGCGGAGAACTGCAGGTCCATAGTCTACTTTTTGGTGGGTTCCAGAGGCATAGCTAGGGGTTTAGCACGGGGCGGGCGAACATGTCCAAGTGGGTCCCCTACTTGGACATGTTTGTATACCGATACTATCAGTATACGGTGAGCGTATAGTGGTATATAGCGGCTCTACACAGGGCTCTGCAGACGATATAGGTGAATACAGGGCAGTAGCATTTAGTGACTTACCGGTAACGTCTCTGACTAATCGTTCACATTCCGCATCTCTTTCATCTGGACGGCCATGACCACTTCTTCCAGTCTCTGTAAAGTTTGCAACATAGACATCTTTGGCTCCTCACTTTTCCAGGCACCTGACCCATATTGTCCTCATCTACACAAAGCCCCCATCCTGCTGCTACCCCAATTATAAAATATATAATATAACCCCTCATAATGAATAATACCCCCAAGTGCATCTTTAAACTAATAACCTCCCTTTGCACCCCTTTAAGAGGACCTTTCACGTCCTCATGTATATGCTGTTTTACATACCGCTAGAAAGCCGACAGTGCGCTGAATTCAACACACTGCTGGCTTTCCCGTTATATGCCCTGGGGCTGGAGATATCGGGGGTCTAAATTTCACCGTTCACTGTCAGAAGGGCGTTACTGACTGTCTAGTTGCACTGTGAGGAACGCCCTCCCTTACAGTACCCGTCCATAGAATTGTACTGGATTGTACTCAGCCCAGTGATGACGCTGAGCTGTGAGGAACGCCCCCCCTAGTACAAGTCTATGTACGAGCACAGTCAGGGAGGGCGTTCCTCACAGCACAGATAGACAGTCAGGAACGCCCTTCTGACAGTGAACGGTGAAATTTAGACCCCCGATATATGCCCCGGGGCTGGAGATAACGGGAAAGCCGGCAGTGTGCTGAATTCAGCGCGCTGTCGGCTTTCTAGCAGTATGTAAAACCGCATATACATGAGGACGTGAAAGGTCCTCTTTAAATAATTTGCCCCTTATTAATAATGCCCCAGGTGTTTCCTAATTAAAAAGGAAAAAAAAGGGAAAAAAAAATTTTGGGGTTACAATACCCGGGACCCCCAAGGAACAACTGTTTGAATGAACCGTGGAATCTGTGTAAGTGCCGTGACCCCTTCTCTGTTTACATAGTGTCATCTCATAGCGGCCATGTCATGTAACTACAGCCTCATCCTACACACGTCTATGTGACAAGGCTGGAATTACATCACACGGTCACTATAAACAGACAGCGTGTGATATAAACAGGCGCCGGGGACCTTCATACAGCTGATCAGTGGGGAATCACTTATCTCTTATTGATGTTTTATTCTGAGGATAGATCATCAATAAAAATGAGCTGGAAAACGCCTTAAGGCTAAGGCCCCATGTGGCGTCCCGCAGCGAAAAACAGCTGTGGGAAAAACCGCGGCAGCGATGCATCGCGGTTCTTCCAGCAGCACTTTGCACAGAAAGTTCGCAGAGGTTTCCTCTGCAGACTTTCTGCTTCAATTATATCTATAGAGAAACCGCCAGCATTTCCGTAGGCATAATTGACATTCTGCGATTTCCAAAACACCGACTGTTTTAGAAATCGCAGATTATCTGCTGTGCATATTATACTGCAAAGTAGGGATGGGGGCTCCATGTGGCGAAAACCCACTGAAAAAAACCGCAACATTCTAGCAAATCCCATCCACACACTGCGGAAAAATACGTGCAGCAGACACATTGCGATTTCCAAAACCGTTGCAGTTTTGGAAATTGCAGCATGTCAGTTATACCTATGGAAACACCAGCGGTTTCCATATAGGTGTATTGAAAACAGAAAGTCCGCGTTACTGCCGCGGTTTTTCCTGCAGCGCTTTTTTTGCTGCAGCCTGCTAAGTGGGGCCTTAGTCTTAATAAGGTGCAAGTGCAACTTTAATTAAATTAATTGACCCTCATATTATGCCCAATTCCCCTTGACATAAATACTGCACCTCTAATGACCCTTATATAAATGACCACCCCCTTATGTTCATAATGCCTCCTAATATAAATGATGCCCCCTAATGGCCCCTTATATTCATAATACCCCATAATAACCGTTATATAAATGACCCCCCCATCGTCATAATGCCCCTTAATGAATCCTCCCTTATAGTTAGATTTCCCCCTCCTAACCACCCCTTATTCTATTAATATACCCACAAAAAAAAAGTCATACTCACTTACCTGCGATGCTGATGAACGGAGCCGACGCTTCCTCCCAGTCCACGCGCATGACGTCTGTGTCTGAGCGCGGGCGGCGCGATGTGTGACGTCATCGCGCAGCCTGTGCTTAAAAGAAGACGTCGGTCTGTGGTCTCGGGGTCTTGCAAACCGCAGGCCTGAAGTGGCTTGTGGTTTACAAGACAGTTAAGCACCAGGAAGCATTGTAACTAGATCGGTGTCTGCAGACACCGATCTAGTTAGAAATAAAGGATGTATTAATTGCGGCCCCGGGGTGGGCCCCAAAAAGTCAGTGGGCCCGGGGCAGCCGCCCCTCTGCCCCCCCACTAGCTACGCCTCTGGTGGGTTCCCTAGTGATTTGTATCCCCAGGCAGGTGATATAATATAATATAATGAATTTGTAGTTGGCGGAGAAAACCACTGGCCCAAGTTGGGTGAAGTGAACAAGTTAGCAATAGGGCTTATGATTTGTCAACACTTAATGAATGGGTTTTTAAGCAATGCGTCGCTAACCTTTCACTATCCAGTCCCTATACAGTTTTCCGAGATTTTCAGTCAGATTCGCGGTGGACGGACTCTGCCACAAGTGTGAACCCACCCTAAGAAATGGAGTCAAATACTTTCTCAGCATCTAAACTGAGAAGCATGGTGGTTGGGAATATATGTTGTTTGGCCTGAACTGTTGGTTGAATCCCAATTGTTGAGTGTTGACTAAAATTATGAGGGTTGAGTAGCCTAGACAGGAATGCTTGCAATCTATCTATCTAGAATCTTGGTAAGTTTTTTTTATAATCCATGTTAGAAGGGATATGGGGTACTATTAACACTTTTGTATTTTTTAGAACATTTTTACTTTGCAGCATTGTTCAACACCTGCCTAAAACAGTACTGTATTTTGACTAATTTATTATAAAACTCACTCCCCAGACAATAAAGGGACTTCCACATTAAAATAACATGCAGGAAATTTCAGTTCTGCATAGTTATTTAAAGAGGAACTGAATGTTATATTTCTACTGAAGTTTACTTGGTTTTTTTTTACCACATTAGGCAGATGTTAACATGATTTTACAATAGTTTAATTTACAGAATGTGCACAATGTTGCAAAATTTTAGACTGGGCTTATTTTTTTTTCCACATCAAGGGTGTTTTGGAGATTTTGACTCCATTATCTTTCAGGCTAGGTTCATGTCTGCGTTGTAGTCTCCGTAAGGAAACTCTGCCGCATATTCCGCTTAAAATTGTTGGAGAGAAAAGTCCTACAAGGAGGACTTTTCTCTCCGTCGGCTTCAGTATACAACCGGCGGAAACCGGGTGGACCCCATTATAGTCTATGGGGTCCACGGGTGTCTGCAGGTAACTGTTTTTTAAGTGAACAGTCTCTCAGTCTTTTGGGTCCCCATGCAGACCCGAACGACGGAAAGTCGAACACTAGTGTGAACCTAGTGTAAGGGGAATACTTGAAGCCAGGAAGACTGCATCTACAAACCATGACTGCATTTAATTTAGCTCCAGGAGAAGGCAATGTAGCCCACAGATGAATCAGTGTGCCAGTGTAAGCAATGAAAATTTAAATTGGAGTGTTAGTGCCTTTCATTCTTCTGATCAGGGGTCCTGGGATTGGAGCATTTTTGCAAAGGTTTATAAAAATCATGTCAAAATTGCAAACAGGAGATGTGCATGACTTTTGATAACATCATAGTCACATGACAAAAGGTCCTACACAACAGAGGAGAGTATTGCAAAAGGGTACAGTGTAGTTATTCTTGGTAGGTCCCATAGTTTTAAAGTCACAGGGAGGGGAGGGAACCTCTTACCACTATTGCAGCACTACAGTACTATGGACGGCTACTGCCATGGAGAAAAAGTGAGCCGTCTGAAAAAGAGTGGTGGGCATGGAGAGCAGTCTATGTGAGAAAGAGAGGCTTCCTCCAAAAAAGAAAGCAAACACCTGATAAATGATCAAGAGACTATTATTGGGAGCAAACTTTTCTAGAAGCACTTGTTGCTGATAATATTCCTTAATATCTGTCTGTCTGTAATAGTAAGGTGGATGTTGGGTCTTTAATTATGGTGGCCGCTCAGTAGCTGAGTGGCCACCATAGCCTCTGGGTCTCCGCTGTATTATACTGATATTATACAGGCACATTGTCAGTAGTGACAGTGGCATCTACAGTGTTGTTTACTATTGTGGCTCCTCTCATCGGCTCCCTGTGCCACAATCAAGGGAGCCGATTTGCTTCTAAGGCAACCAAAGGCCTGATCAAGGCTCCCAGGTGCGCTGTCCTTTATTGTCCATCAGGTCCTGCCTTGAGCCACATGCTGACAGCCAGAATACACTATTTTATCAGGGATCTAATCCTCTAATGGAACTTAAAAAAAGTTTGAAAAAAATATTTAAAAATTTAAGATTTTATATAAACACAGCCATATTCTTTATTATGCAAACAAATAATATAAAATTGCAATGTTCAACACTTTAATTATCCAACATGGTGAGCACCATTAAAAAAATTTAACTAAAATAAATCCAGAAATGCTGCATTTGGTCATCTTGCCACAGAAAACATGGAATAAAAAGTGGCAAGCGATTAGTTGTATGTACCCCAGAATGGTATCAGTATAAAGACCAGCTCATCTCGCAAAAAAACAAGCCTTCAACCAGCTCCATTGATGGAAAAAAATGTTTTTAAAAAGTTCTGATTCTCAGAACATGGCGGCACAAAATAAATTATACATTTTCAAAAAGTGTCCATATTGGGTAAAATGAGTGAGCCACTAATTTTCTTCAAAATCTACAATAACCGCTCAGATAGAAGTGATTTTCATACAACTTCTCAATAACACATTAGACATATGCAATTTTCCTCCAAGTATGCAATAATCCCTCAGACACAAGACATTCTCCTTGAATTTTGCAAGAATCCCTCAGAGTCAAGCAATTCTCCACCAAGTATGCAATAACCCCTCAATCAAAAGCAACAATATTCCAACTATGTGATAATTCCTTAGATATGAGCAATTCTCTTCTAAGTATGCAGTTATATTTCACACAAGCAATTCTCTTCCATGTACATACAGTGCTGGCCAAAAGTATTGGCACCCCTGCAATTCTGTCAGATAATACTCAATTTCTTCCAGAAAATGATTGCAATCACAAATGCTTTGGTAATAATATCTTCATTTAATTTGTCTTCAATGGAAAACCACAAAAAGAATTGTCAAAAAGCCAAATTGGATATACCCTGTTTCCCCGAAAATAAGACAGCGTCTTATATTAATTTTTGCTCCCAAAGATGTGCTGTGTCTTATTTTCAGGGGATATCTTTTTTTTTTTTTCAATGAAGAAGAATTCACATTTATTGCTGAACAAAAAAATGAACATTTATTATATACGGTACTGTACAGTAGTTATCACAAACCAGCATAACCAGACAAACTGTGAATCCTATCAAGAATTTCTTACTACCGTACCATTATTTCCATGTACAACAATTAACAGTATGGTACATTTACCAATATTTACGGTACGAATAGAAAGTAAAATTTATTCAATGACAGTTATGTCATCATCTTCTAGGACATCATCATAACAATCCAAACCATTAATTTCCCTGCACACAGTATCATGTCCCATAGTGGCCCCTGCACACAGTATCATATCCCATAGTGGCCCCTGCACACAGTATCATTCCCCATAGTGGCCCCTGCACACAGTATCATTCCCCATAGTGGCCCCTGCACACAGTATCATGCCCCATAGTGGCCCCTGCACACAGTATCATTCGCCATAGTGGCCCCTGCACACAGTATCATTCCCCATAGTGGCCCCTGCACACAGTATCATGTCCCATAGTGGCCCCTGCACACAGTATCATTCCCCATAGTGGCCCCTGCACACAGTATCATTCCCCATAGTGGCCCCTGCACACAGTATCATTCGCCATAGTGGCCCCTGCACACAGTATCATTCCCCATAGTGGCCCCTGCACACAGTATCATTCCCCATAGTGGCCCCTGCACACAGTATCATGCCCCATAGTGGCCCCTGCACACAGTATCATTCGCTATAGTGGCCCCTGCACACAGTATCATGCCCCATAGTGGCCCCTGCACACAGTAGTTTGCCCCATAGTGGACCACCCATGAACAATTATTATACTGTGGGGTCTTTTCAGACCCCAGAGTATAATGATCGGAGACCCAGGAGAGGATAGAAACATAAAAAAACAACGTTGCTTACCTGTTCCTCACTCCTGTGCATGCCCGTGCGCTACTCCGGCCGCCTTCACTGTTAGACCAGGCCGCGTCACGTGATCCGGCGGCGTCGCGACGCAAAATGACGTCCGATGACGTCACCAAACAGGCCCGAAGCCTGGAGAAGCGTAGGACAGGTAAGCACATAGTTTTTTATGTTCGCTCACCTCCCCTGGGCCGCCGATTATTATATTATTATTATCTTTTCAGACCCCGGAGTATAATGATAGCAGAGATTGTGGGGTTCTCCCGCGGCCTCACATATCGTATATACCGTATGTTCTGTTCGGGAACGTACGCCTTACTTTCGGGGGATGCCTTATATTAGGCAATTCTCCGAAACCTCTCCTATGCCTTACTTTTGGGGGTGTCTTATTTTCGGGGAAACACGGTAATTCCACATCAAACATAAAAAAGGGGGTGGACAAAAGTATTGGCACCCTTTGAAAAATCAGGTGATGCTTCTCTAATTTGTGTAATTAACAGCACCTGTTACTTACCTGTGGCACATAACAGGTGGTGGCACATAACAGGTGGTGGCAATAACTAAATCACACTTGCAGCCAGTTGAAATGGATTAAAGTTGACTCAACCTCTGTCCTGTGTCCTTGTGTGTACCACATTGAGCATGGAGAAAAGAAAGAAGACCAAAGAACTGTCTGAGGACTTGAGAAGCAAAATTGTGAGGAAGCATGAGCAATCTCAAGGCTACAAGTCCATCTCCAAAGACCTGAATGTTCCTGTGTCTACAGTGCGCAGTGTCATCAAGAAGTTTAAAGCCCATGGCACTGTGGCTAACCTCCCTAGATGTGGACGGAAAAGAAAAATTGACAAGAGATTTCAACGAAAGATTGTGCGGATGGTGGCTAAAGAACCTCGACTAACATCCAAACAAGTTCTAGCTGCCCTGCAGTCTGAGGGTACAACAGTGTCAACCCGTACTATCCGTCGGCGTCTGAATGAAAAAAGGGACTCTATGGTAGGATACCCAGGAAGACCCCACTTCTGACCCAGAGACATAAAAAAGCCAGGCTGGAGTTAGCCAAAAACTTTTTGGAAGAATGTTCTCTGGTCAGATGAGACAAAAGTAGAGCTTTTTGGGAAAAGGCATCAACACAGAGTTTACAGGAAAAAAAAAAGAGGCCTTCAAAGAAAAGAACACAGTCCCTACAGTCAAACATGGCGGAGGTTCCCTAATGTTTTGGGGTTGCTTTGCTGCCTCTGGCACTGGACTGCTTGACCGTGTGCATGGCATTATGAAGTCTGAAGACTACCAACTAATTTTGCAGCATAATGTAGGGCCCAGTGTGAGAAAGCTGGGTCTCCCTCAGAGGTCATGGGTCTTCCAGCAGGACAATGACCCAAAACACACTTCAAAAAGCACTAGAAAATGGTTTGAGAGAAAGCACTGGAGACTTCTAAAGTGGCCAGAAATGAGTCCAGACCTGAATCCCATAGAACACCTGTGGAGAGATCTCAAAATGGCAGTTTGGAGAAGGCACCCTTCAAATCTCAGGGACCTGGAGAAATTGGCCAAAGAAGAATGGTCTAAAATTCCAGCAGAGCATTGTAAGAAACTCATTGATGGTTACCGGAAGCGGTTGTTCGCAGTTATTTTGTCTAAAGGCTGTGCTACCAAGTATTAGGCTGAGGGTGCCAATACTTTTGTCCGGCCCAATTTTGGAGTTTTGTGTAAAATCATCAATGATTTGACTTTTTTTTTCATTCTCTTTTGTGTTTTTTCATTGCAAGCAAAATAAATGAAGATATTATTACCAAAGCATTTGTGATTGCAATCATTTTCTGGAAGAAATTGAGTATTATCTGACAGAATTGCAGGGGTGCCAATACTTTTGGCCAGCACTGTATACCTGAGGGGTAATCACCTACTTGAAGAAGACGCACGAGGGAGAAATGCTTGCATATGAGGGGTTAATGAATACCTGGAGTAGAATTGCTCTTGTCTGAGTGGTTATTACATACTTGGAATATTATTATTTGTAACTGAAAAGTTATCACATACTTAGCAGAGCACTGCATGTTTCTGAGGAGTTGTGAGTAGTGCATACTTGGAGGAAAATCATTCATGTCTGAGGAATTATGGCATATTTGGTGGAAAATATCTTATATCTGTATTGTTATTGCATACTTGAATTGCTTCTGTCTGAGGGTTTGTCACATACTTTGAGAATAGCTCATATCTGAGGGGTTATGGCATAATTGGTGAAGAATCACTTCTGTATGTGAGTTTATTGTGTACTTGGTGAAGAATTGCACATTCCCGGGGGATATTACCTACTTGGAAGAAACTCACTTATACCTAAGGGGATAATCGCATACTTGGAAAATCGTTCATGTCTGAGGTCTTATTGTAATTTTTGAAGAGAATTACTTGTGTTTAATGTGTTACTGTTTGTTAGCTTTGAAGGAAATGCTTATTGAGAATGCAGTCATGTGTAGGAAAGGTTTTATTGTACAGGGTGAAATAGCTGTTTATAGGTGTATTCCCAGCTTTGTGCAGCATTATGTTCATACAGGATGGCGTGTATGGGCATAATGCTCATGGCCTCGGAGTTCTTCCTGTTACCTCCAGGACTTCCTTTTTTCATTGTGCTTCTCCTGGTGAACAGAGATGAGAGTAAGGGCACATGGTATCAGGCTGCTCTTCTCATTGGAAAGTGGTACAGTAGGGAAGTTTGATACCCAGTTGACAGTGAAGAGCTAGGACCGCCCAGTTCTAAATTATTTTGCTCATTAGCATACTAAGGGCTATATGAATAACATAATAATAATAAAGAGAAAGAGAAGAAAAGTGGCTACAGAAATAGGGGAGCAACAAGAATAACATCAGTAATGTGGTATTTCACTCTTTTGTGTGGTGACTGGTTGTTTTTAAGGACATCTGTATGGAAACTTTGTTTAACTCACAAATATTGGTACATCAAGGCATAACACAGAATACATTAAGTTAACATCACTGGGTCAATAGCAGATCATTGGACAGTAATAAAGTTCAGTCCAGATGCACTGTTTATAAGGGGGGGGGGGGTGGTACAGCGTTGCAAGCAGTTTAAGTTAAAGCAAACCCTTATATATACTGTACAAGGATCATTCAAAAAGTTCATATTCTCAGGATACAGACAATCTTCTCCAGTCTCACAGCATTTTTCAACAAACTCTCCTCCAGTGTTTGCACACTTTTTTCAGTGCCACTCCAGTATCTTTATCCCCTGTGAAATAAGGTCCAATCACTTCAGAATTCAAAGGAAATCTTTTGCCACACAAGATTTCTTTCATTACTCGGAATACATGAAAGTCACTTGGGGCAGAAGCAGTGTGGGTGTTGCAGTAGTTTGAACCATCAACAGCAATGACGGACGTAGAAATTTTGGAGATATGGCTAGGAACATTGTCCTGAAGGAGGACAACTTTTCTCACTTTTCCATAACACTGATTCAGTAATTTTCCCTTTTAACCCCTTCAAGACCGAGCCCAGAAATGCGTTAAGGACCAGGCCTCGTTTTTCAAAACTGACATGTGTCACTTTATATGGCAATAACTTTGAGACGACTTAACTTACACAAGTGATTTTGAGATTGTTTTTTCGTGACACATTGTACTTCATGTTAGTGGTAAACACTAATGAATATTTTTGTATTTATTTATTAAAAAAAATAGGAAATTTGATGGAAATTTAAAAAAAAAAAAAAAAAAAAATCGCAATTTTCAAAATGTGAAATGCGCTGCTTTTCAGACAGATAGTCATACCACCCAAATACATTAATACATATTATCTACCATATCTCTGCTATATATCGTCATCATCTTTTAATCGTCCTGTAATTTATTTTGGATGTTATGCTTCGTTCACACCTGCTCTTGCTATCCGTCCGTTGCCAATCCAGTGAAAATCTCGGTGAACTGGATTGGCATCGGATACAGACCGGTCAGCGACGCATTGGTTAAAAACCCATTCATTTGAATGGGTTTTTAAAGCAATGCGCGGGTGTCCGATTGCACCCTCTGCGCTCCGAAGCCGTTTTTTTTTGTCGGACACAAAGTCCTACGTGTCCGACTTTGTTTCCGATGAAAAAAAAGGATTTGCAGCGCAGAGGGTGCAATCGGACACCCGCGCATTGCTTTAAAAACCCATTCAAATGAATGGGTTTTTAACCAATGCGTCGCTGACCGGTCTGTATCCGATGCCAATCCAGTTCGCCGATATTTTCACTGGATTGGCAACGGACGGACAGCAAGCGCAGGTGTGAACGAAGCATTAGAAGGCTTACAAGTGTAACAGCGATTTTGCAGATTTACAAGAAAATTTCCCAAACTAATTTTTTAGGGACCACTTCAGTTCTGAAGAGGATTATAATGGCCTATATATTAGAAACCCCCATAAATGACCCCATTTTCAAAACTGCACCCCTCAAATAATTCAAAATAACATTTGGGAAGTTTGTTAACCCTTTAAGCATTTCACTGGAATTAAAACAATATGGAGGTGAAATTTAGACATTTAATTTTTTCCCACTAATTCCTTAATTTAGCCCTAAAATTAACACATTCACAAAGGGTTAAAGGAGAAAATGCATCTCACAGTTTGTTATGCAATTTCTCCCGAGCACGGAAATACCCCACAAGTGGGTGTAAACTGATGTTTGGGCGAATGGCAGCGCACGGAAGGGAAGGAGCGACACTGGGCGTCTGAAAAGCAGATTTTGCTGGAATAGTTTTCAGGTGCCATGTCTCATTTGCAAAGCCCCTAGAGTACCAATACAAAGGAAAAACCCAAAAAGTGACCCCATTTTGGAAACTACACCCCTCACAGAATTCATCAAGGGGTATAGTGAGCATTTTGACCTTACAGCCGTTTCACAGATTTTGCTAACACTGGGATGTATAAATGAAACATTACTAAAATGTCACTTTATCCCCAAAGTTTTCATTTTCACAAGGGGTTAAAGGAGAAAAAGCACCCCACAGTTTGCAAAACAATTTCTCCTGAACACGGCAATACCCCATATGTGGTCGTAATCTGCTGTATGGGTACATGGCAGGGCTCAGAATGGAAAGAGCGCTATTTGGCTTTTGGAAGGCAGATTTTGGTGGAATAGTTTTCAGGTACCATGTCGCATTTGCAGAGCCCCCAAAGTACCAATACAGTGGAAGCCCCCTAAAAATGACCCCATTTTGAAAACTACACCCCTCACAGAACATATCAAGGGGTATAGTGAGCATTTTGACCCTACAGCTGTTTCACAAATTTTATTAACATTGGGACATTAAAATGAAAAATTACTTTTTTTTCCAATAAACCGTCAATTTAGCCCCAAATTTTTCATTTTCACAAGAGGACAAAGGAGAAAAAGCTCCCCAAAGTTCGTTACACAATTTCTCCTGAACACAGAAATGCCCAATATGTGGTTGTAATCTGCTGCATAGGTACATGGCAGGGCTCAAAATGGAAAGAGCGCTATTTAGCTTTTGGAGGGCAGATTTTGCTGGAATAGTTTTCAGGTGCCATGTCGCATTTGCAGAGCCCCTAAAGTACCAATACAATGCAAACCCCCAAAAAGTTACCCCATTTTGAAAACTACACCCCTCATAGAATTTATCTAAGGGTATAGTGAGCATTTTGACCTCACAGCTGTTTCACAGATTTTATTGACTTAGGGACGTAAAAATGTAAAATTACTTTTTTCCAATAAACCGTCCATTTAGCTACACATTTTGAATTTTTGCAAGTGGTTAAAGAAGAAAAAACACCCCACAGTTTGTTACACAATTTCTTCTGAACACAAATGCCCCATATGTGGTTGTAATCTGCTGTATGGGTACATGGTGGGGCTCAGAATGGAAAGAGTGCTGTTTGGCTTTTGGAGGGCAGATGTGGCTGGAATAGTTTTCAGGTGCCATGTCGCATTTGCAGAGCCCCTAAAGTACCAATACAATGGAAACCCCCTAAAAGTGACCCCATTTTAGAAACTACACCCCTCAAGGAATGTATCAAGGGATATTATGATTTTGAGCCTAAAAATGCTTCCCAAAAATTAATGTACAAAGTGAAAATTAAAGTTTTTAAAGAAATATCCAATTTCAGTTCCTAATACGTTGCGGCCACTTTAAGTGGGCTATCCCGGGGGACAAAAAAATTAAATATGTGGGTATAAACTGCTGCTTGGGCACACAGCAGGGCTTAGAAGGGAAGGAGCACTGTGTTTTTTTAGCTTTTGGAGTACTTTCTCGTCGCCATGTTGTTTTTGCAGAGCCCTGGAGGTGCCAGTAAATTGGAATTCCCCAAGTGACCCCCATTTTGTAGGGGCAATTTTAGGGTCTCTGCAAATGTGACATGGCGTCCAAAAAAACAACAATCTAAATATGCGCTCCAAAAGCACATAGTGCTCCTTCACATTTGCGCCCTGCTGTGTGCCCAAATGACAGTTTATGCCCACATGTATGACACTGGTGTGCCCAGGATAACATACTTAACAATGCCATATGTGGGTATAAACTGCTGTTTGGGCACAACCGGGCACAGAAGGGAAGGAGCGCTATTTTGGTTTTTGGAGCACAGTTTGCTTTTTGGACACCATGCCATTTTTGCAGAGCCCATGAATTGCCAGTAAAGTGGAATCCGCAGACATGTCACCCCATTTTGGAAACTACACCCTTCAAGGGATTTATCAAGTGGGGTAGCGAGCATTATTAACCCTTAAGTGTTGCATTCGTTTAATTTCCAGAAATGAATGCGCAGCTGATAATGAAAAGTTAAAAATGACATTTTTCTATAGATACGCCATTTCAGTGCCCAATATGTTGTGCCCAGTTTATGTCAGCAGACACACACTCCAAAAACTGGTGAGCAGGGATCCCGGGCACAACAGCTTTTGGAGCGTTCATCTCTGATACAAGCCGGGCACAACATATTACGCACTGAATTGTCGTATTCCTGGATAAATTGTCATTTTCACCTTTCACCATCAGCTGCGTATTCATTTATGGATAATAAATGATAGCAACACTTGGGGGTTAAAAATGCTCACTGTACCCCAGGATAAATTCCTTCAGGGGTGTAGTTTCCAAAATGGGGTGACATGTCAGGGGATTCCACTGTACTGGCATTTCAGCTCTGCAAAAGTGCAATGGCATCCAAAAACCAAATAGCGCTCCTTCCCTTCTGTGCTCGGCTGTGCCCAAACAGCAGTTTATACCCACATATGACATTAAGTACGTTATTCTGGGTACGACAAGTGTAATACATGTGGGTATAAACTGCAGTTTGGGAACACAGTAGGGCACAGAAGGGAAGGAGCGCTATGTGGCTTTTGGAGCGCAGATTCAGATGTTTGGGATCTGGATGCCATGTCATGTTTGCAGAGCCTCTAAAGTACCAGTAAAGTGGAATCCCCTAAGGAGTGACCCCATTTTGAAAAGTGCACCCCTCAAAGAATTTATCAAGGGGTGTAACGAGCATTAGTATCCCAGACGTGATTGCACAGCGGATGGGGAAAAGTGAATATGTAAGCTGTGTGTAGAACAATGGGTACACTAAATTCCCTACTATTTCCCCAGTAGTTCCTATTATTGGGGAGGTCACTCTGGGGGTCACTTCTGGTTTATTATCCCTCGTAAGCTCTAAATCTGGTTTGTACCCTCATATATGCTCGCACAGTTTATGCATTCCCTTCCTGACGCAGCCAGTAATGTTCTAATGATTTGGCGATTTTTGGGGGTTTTTGTCTTCACATTGTACGAGCTATATTTTCTTTATTTCTCTGGTGATGTAGCCATATGAGGGCTTGTTGTTTGCAGTATGAGATGTATTTTTTAATGACATCATTTTTAGGTGCTTACAACTTATTAAATAAATTTTATTAACTCTTTCTTGGTGGATTAAAAAACAACCCCATCAATTCTGGCACTGCGTTTTACCGTTTAAATTTTTCACCATGCAGTGTAGAGCGTAAGTAACATGTTATCTTTATTCTGCGGGTCGGTACGATTACGGCGATACCTCATTTATATTGTTTTTTTATGCAATACCAATTTTGCAGAACAAAAACCCATTTGGGGACATAAATCAATTTTTTTTTGCATCGCCATCTTCTAAGATGCGTAGCATTTTTATTTTTCGGTTTAGAGAGTTGGTTTAGGGCTTATTTTTTGCGGGACAACCTGTGCTTTTTATTGGTACTGTTTTGGGGTACATATGACTTTTTTATAACTTTTTATGGCATATTTTGTAAGGTGAGATGGCGAAAAATCATTACTTTTGGCGGTTTTTTCCCCCGACGTTCACTGTGTACATTAAATATGGTTTCAGTTTTATTGTACAGGTTGTTACGGACGCTGCGATACCAAATATGTATTGTTTTTATTAATTTTTAGGTTTATTTTTTATATAATTCATTTTATATAGGAAAAGGGAATTTTTGGGGCTTTATTCTTTTATAAATTTTTTTCACATACTTTATTTACTTTTTCACTTTTTTTACTTTTTCATGTGTCCCATTAGGACACCTGAGCCAGAGATGCTTTGATCTCTGGCTCAGTACTATAGACTGCAAGACACAAGCATGCAAGTGTCTTGCAGTCTATACAGGAAGTCAGCGCTATGGAAACACAGCGCTGACTTCCGCAGGTCTCGGCAGGATCAACCAGGTAGTGGGGTCTCCAGGCAGCCTGGGGTCACTTGGCAGACCCCAGGCTGCAGATTATAGATATGGGCACCCCCCGATCTCGCCGCAGGGGGTGCCGGCAAGATGGCGGAACCCCTTGGATGCCGCGGTCGCTATTGACCACGGCATCTTAAGGGTTAAACAGCGGGGATCGGTGTTACCACTGGTCCCCGCTGTTGCAGCGGGAGCCTGGCTGTCAAATACAGCCGGACTCCCGCAGTGATCGCACGGGCTCTGCTTCTGAGCCCGCTCGATCACTGTCACGTACCTGTACGTGGGGATGCGGTAACTAACCACATTCTCCCACGTACATGTACGTGAGAATGCGTGAAGGGGTTAAGGCAGAGGCCTCACATTTCGGAAACTTTTTTGCTGCAGATTTTGCTGTGGTTTTTTGAGCCAAAGCTAGGAGTGGATTGAGCAGAAGGGAAAAGTATAAGTACTTCATATATATTTTCCATTCCCTTTGTAGCCATTCTTGGCTACACCTGGATATAAACATATAAATATATCAACAACAAAAGATAATAGTAATAATAATACTAATAAAATTAAAATCTCCATAAACAATTAATTAGAATATAAATGATTCAAATATACATATTTAATCAAACAATCAATTAGTAAGCGTAGAAGGTGTACTCAATAAGGTATTAAGACAAAAATGCCTAATTTAATTCAGTTAGAGGGAATAGATTATTGAACAATCCTGGGTAGGTAATTGATGGAGGGATAGGGAGTCATTAGTATTACAATAGATGAAGGTGGATGATGGTTATAAATAAATAAATAGATGGATAAAGTAAAGAGCTGAAATATGAGTAAGAGGCATAATAATAGATAGGTGGTGATTAGTAGTAAGCAGAGATGAGCCAATTTCTCAAAAGTTCGATTCGGCAGTTCGATTCAAAGTTCCAAAAAAATTTGCTTCGATCCGAATTACTTTGTGGCGAATATCTCTAAAAAACACCTATTTCCTAGCTTCAGAGAGCCTGTATAGTGGTGTAGAACACTGTGCCTTGCAGTAACCCGCATAGGGAGCCTACTGTGGTAGTCAAACAATACTGTGAGTCCGAATGACATGGACATGACAGGCGTCGTTCTTAGAACCACTGCACACTTCACTTACTTGGACAGTTATGGGGCCAAAACTGACCAACTCACTCAAGTGTGAACCCAGCCTTACAGGTTCATGTTAGTTCCAGGTAGAAAGAACCATGCAGAGGCCCAACATCCTACTGTAGCGTGAAAGAGCGCACTCCTTTTACACCGTCGTCTGTCGATTCCACATAGATGTCTACAGAGTGGCAAGGCGACATAATGTGGAAGTGGCAGCAGCATGAGGAGGCCATACAGTGACCCAGTGGCAGCGGCATGAGGAGGCCATACAGTGACCCAGTGGCATGAGGAGGACATACAGTGACCCAGTGGAAACCGCATGAGGAGGGCATACAGTGACCCAGTGGCTGCCACATGAGGAGGGCATACAGTGACCCAGTGGTTGCGGGATGAGGAGGGCATACAGTGACCCAGTGGCAGCGGCATGAGGAGGCCATACAGTGACCAAGTGGCAGCGGCATGAGGAGGGCATACAGTGACCCACTGGCAGCGGCATGAGGAGGCCATACAGTGACCCAGTGGCAGCAGCATGAGGAGGACACAGAGTGACGCAGTGGAAGCTGCATGAGGACGGCATATAGTGACCCAGTGGCTGCGGCACGAGGAGGACATACAGTGACCCAGTGGTTGCGGCATGAGAAGGGCATACAGTGAACCAGTGGCAGCGGCATAAGGAGGACATACAGTGACCCAGTTCCTCCCCTGTGTGAGACTTTGTTCGCCCAGGCAAACAAGGTTTAGAACAGTGTGACACCGCTGTGCCCTGCACATGTGGTATCTGGAGGAGCACTGTGAATTGTCCTTGGAAACAGTGGAGGATGAGGTGGACATTGTTGCAGGACCAACAGCATGAGAACGTGGAGGCGGAAGCGGTGCCACCTGGCCAAGTTGCTGGTGACAAGGTGACAATGTGAAGTTGGCAGCAGCATGAGGAGGGCAGAGTGTGACCTGGTGGCAGCGGCATGAGGAGGGTATACAGTGACCCAGTGGCAGCTGCATAAGGAGGGCGCAGAGTGACCTAGTGGAAACAGCATGAGGAGGCCATGCAGTGACCCAGTGGCAGCGGCATGAGGAGGCCATACAGTGACCAAGTGGGAGCAACATCAGAAGGCCATACAGTGACCCAGTGGCAGCAACATGAGGAGGCCATACAGTGAAAAAGTGGCAGCTGCATGAGGAGGCCATACAGTGACCCAGTGGCAGCGGCATGAGGAGGCCATACAGTGACCCAGTGGCAGCAGCATGAGGAGGGCGCAGAGTGACCTAGTGGAAACAGCATGAGGAGGCCATACAGTGACCCAGTGGCAGCAACATGAGGAGGGCATATAGTGACCCAGTGGCAGCAGCATGAGGAGGGCGCAGAGTGACCTAGTGGAAATAGCATGAGGATGCCATGCAGTGACCCAGTGGCAGCGGAATGAGGAGGCCATTCAGTGACCCAGTGGCAGCGGTATGAGGAGGCCATACAGTGACCCAGTGGCAGCTGCATGAGGAGGCCATACAATGACCCAGTGGCAGCAACATGAGGAGGCCATACAGTGACCTAGTGGCAGTGGTATGAGGAGGCCATACAGTGACCCAGTGGCAGCAACATGAGGAGGCCATACAGTGACCCAGTGGAAATGGCATGAGGAGGCCTTACAGTGACCTAGTGGCAGCAACATGGGGAGGCCATACAGTGACCCAGTGGCAGCGGTATGAGGAGGCCATACAATGACCCAGTGGCATTGGCATGAGGCGGCCATACAATGACCCAGTGGCATTTCATTTCATTTTCATTTCTGACATTACCTAGGTAATCTGCAGATTAGCTAGGTAATGTGCACATTACCTACTAGGCACTCGTTAAAGTGCAGATATAACGACATGTTTTGCCGGAACAACAGCAAGCAACGTCGCTGTAGGCTTATAGTGAACGTAATGTCGGCAAAAAATTGAAGACAGTTTGCTTTCAAAATCCATTCAACTTGAATGGGTTTTGAAAGCAAATGGGTGGGTGTGTGTGCGCACTTACACCCTCTGCGCCGCGATAAGCCGTTTTCGTGTTCGAAAAAAAAAAAAAAAAACCGGCTGCTTCGTGGTGCAGAGGGTGTAAGCGTGCACACACACACCCGCCCCTTTGCTTTCCGCTGGCGAAAGAAGACTGTTTAAAGAGGACCTTTCACTTCCTCATGTATATGCTGTTTTACATATCGCTAGAAAGCCGACAGCGAGCTGAATTCAGGGCTGGAGATATCGGGGTCTAAATTTGACTGTTCACTGTCAGAAGGGCGTTCCTGACAGTCTAGCTGCGCTGCGCCCTCCCTGACTGTGCTCGTCCAAAGCGCTGTACTGGGGAAGGGGGGGGGCGTTCCTCACAGCTTAGCGTCATCACTGGGCGATAAGGAACTGAGCTGTAAGGAATGCCCCCCATTACAAGTCTATGGACGGGTACTGTCAGGGAGGGCGTTCCTCACAGCCAAGCTAGACTGTCAGGAACGCCCTTCTGACAGTGAACAGTGAAATTTAGACCCCCGATATCTCCAGCCCCGGGGCATATAACGGGAAAGCTGGCAGTGCACTGAATTCAGCACACTGTCGGCTTTCTAGCGGTATGTAAAACCGCATATACATGAGGACGTGAAAGGTCCTCTTTAACAGTGGAGGGAGAAGAGGGGGGACGGAGTAGGGATAGCCGGACTACCAAAGAAACAAACTTCCGAACTTTAATGATCCGCAAGCCGTGAATGTGCAAATTACCGAATAATTTGGCACGCACCACTTTTCAGTTTTTTATTTTTTACAAAAGTTTAAAATATCCAATAAATTTCGTTCCACTTCACGATTGTGTCCCACTTGTTGTTGATTCTTCACCAAAAAAAAATTTAATTTTATATCCTTACGTTTGAAGCCTGAAATGTGGCAAAAGGTTGAAAAGTTCAAGGGGGCCGAATACTTTCGCAAGGCACTGTAGGCCAAAAAGTTCAACTTTGGTCTTATCTGACCAGACCACCTTCTTCCACATGTTTGCAGTGTCCCCTATATGGCTTGTGGCAAACTGCAAACGGCACTTCTTATGTCTTTCTTTCAACAATGGTTTTCTTCTTGCCACTCTTCCATAAAGGCCATATTTGTGGAGTGCACGATTTATAGTTGTCCTGTGGACAGATTCTCCCACCTGAGCTGTGGATTTCTGCAGCCCCTCCAGAGTGACCATGGGCCTTTTGGCTACTTCTCTGACCAGTGCTCTCCTTGCTTGATCAGTTAGTTTATGTGGATGGCCATCTCTTGGTAGGTTTGCAGTTGTAGAATACTTTTTCCATTTTTGGATGATGGATTGAACAGTGCTCCTTGGAATGCTCAAAGCTTAGGATATGTTTTTATAATCTAACCCTTCTTTAAACTTCTCCACAACTTTATCTCTGACATGTCTGGTGAGTTCCTTGGTCTTCATGATGCTGTTTGTTCACTAGTTTTCTCTAACAAACCACTGAGGCCTTCACAGAACAGGTGTGTTTATAATGAGACTAAATTACACACAGCTGGACTCTATTAACTCATTAAGTGACTTCTGAAGAAAATTGATTGCACTGGATTTTTTAGGTGGTATCAGAGCACAGGGGGCTGAATACTTTTGCATGTCACATTTTTCAGATTTTTATTTGATTAAAATTTTGAAAACCATGTATCATTTTCTTTCCACTTCACAACTATCTGCTACTTTGTGTTGGCCTATCACTTAAAATCTCAATAAAATACATTTAAGTTTGTGGTTGTAAGGGGTATGAATACTTTTGCAAGCCACTGTAAAAGCTTCTGACGCATATATCATGTCCCCCATTGTTTCCCCTCTTCTGACCATCAACAATTAAGAGCCTGCTTCTTGCTTTCTAAATGTTCTATTTGCAATACAGACAGATTTGTGTTGCAGGTTGTATTGTATTGCACCTGTTTAAAGACATAGTAACATGTCTGGAAAGGTTGATTAAAGACACAGATGCATCAAGTCTAACCTATAATATTACCATGTTTATACAGAGGGAGCAAAAAAAAAAAAAAAAAAACTACATGGAAGAGATGTCAATTGCCCCATATTTGGGGGGGGGGGGACCTTCCTGACTCAAAAAATACCAGTATAAATGCCTGGATCAGTGTGCCATACCAAAAATCTAGTACCCATAATTTGTGATATTTTTACTTTCATGAAAGTTATCCATGTCTTTCTTGATCTTGTACAATGTGATTTCACTCAAAACAAATGTAAATTCCTGTGCCTGTGAAACTATTTTAGGTCTGCTTTAGGCTAAGACTCCACGTTGCGTAAATGCAACGTTATTGGCTGCTGCAGAAATGCAGCAGAAAAAGTGCAGCATTTTACAGTACCAGCAAAGTGAGTAAGATTCTATGTAATCTCCACACATCGCAGGAAAAAAATGCTGCGGAAAAGCTGTGTTTTTGAGAAACGCAGCATGTCAATTTTAGCGGAAATGTAAGTAGCGTTTTCACTATAGATTTAAAAGGTTAGTCCAGGCCACAGGGAAGTTGAAAAAAATGTAAAAAATCATACTCACTTTTCCCAGGTGCTCCAATGTCCACTCAGCAAGGTCCAATCATGCTGCTCTGATGTCTTCTCAAAGTGTAACTACTTGCCGTCTGTAACGTCCTGGATTCCCTTCTGCTGACATCTCATGCCCTTCGCTGAGGCTGCTGATTGGCCTCAGCAGTACCGTGTGGCTGGGACTTTTGCCACACGTCAACACTGGACCAAAAACACAGGACTGCGCTGGGAGGCACAGGAGCACCCGGGAAAGGTGAGTATGATTTTTTCTTATTTTTTTCACTGCTCTCGGTCTATTTAAATAATAAATTTAATGTCCATTTTTGCCTGGACAACCCCTTTAATAACAGAAGAAAAACCAGAGAGAAAAACGCAATGAAAAAAGCTGCAGAAAAAAATGTAATACAGTTTCAGACTGAGGCCCCACGTTGCGGAAAAGCAGCTTTTTTTGTTGCAGATTTTGCTGCGTTTTTTTGAGCCAAAGCCAAGAATGGCTACAAAAGGAATGCAAAATATAGGAAGTTCTTATACTTCTACCTACTGCTTAATACACTCCTGACTTTGGCTCAAAAAAACGCAGCAAAATCTGAAACAAAAGAAGCTGCATTTCTGCAACATGGGGCATCAGCCTCACTATATTTTTTCTGCCATGTTTTTTAGTTCCTGTTTGCTACAAGGAGCCTTATTCACATGTCTGTGAAAATCATGGACAACACTCCATCCTGCTTATTTTCTAGTTGTGTTCTAGCCATGGTTGATCCATTTTTTTACTCCCATGAAAACACATTACATTTCCTATACTTTTCTATTGTCTGTTGGTCCATGAGAAACAGCTGTCTGTGATTTTCATGGACCCATAGACTGTAATACAGTTTCTTCAGATGATCAAACATGCGCGCCCAAAAACAGATGTGTGAATAAGGTCTTAGGTTGTACTACTTGAGACTGTTGTAATAAAACTTATAGCATACCATCTGGAACAACAAACTGTATGCTTCCTAGTTAGCATGACTGAAAGGTTTAGTATGGCTAAATTCTGGTGAAGTGTTACAAAAAGTGGAACATAAATCCCCGTTATTTCCATATAATGAACTGAGCCTCTTCCATTCTAGATACAGACTGTATTTAATAGAAAATGTAAGGTGGGAGGATCAGGAAGTGACTGAGAATGCAGGGAGTGGTTTTGTATGTATAAGTAAGTTGCTTGTAGTTTACTCACCAGACCCTGCTGTGTACAGTACACAATGAAATTTGCTGTCATTCTCTTGATTTTGCACTTTGCAGGTGCTTACTCTCAGCAATTATGCGACCACCCTCCAAGTGACTGGTGCAGCTCCTGGGAGATTGCTAAAGCCTGTAAGGTAAGACAAGTACCTTGAATTTAACACTACTCAGTCATTTAACCATGTACATGCTTTACTGTGCTCAGTTTCATTTACTTTCACATTACTGTTTAACTTTCCAAATACATTACTACTGCACACTGCAATGAGAGTCGTGTTTTCAGGACATTATTATGTATAAAATATTTGACTTTTTGTAGACATTCTATAATTTGTAGTTCAGCAACATGCAGGTAACTCTTTTCCTGTGTACTAAACAGTGCCCATAGTTAGATTTATTAAACTGTTAAAATCCCATGTGCAAGAATGTGAAATACAGAAAGGTAACAGATGTTTTCTTAATGCCTGTTACTAATCCATTTTAAGAACAATGGGGGTCAATGGGGACATACACATATCCATTTTATCCGTTTTCACAGAACAACAGACCAATACAAGCGAATGGGATTATTTTTAACAGTATAAGTGACCAAAAGAGAGATCAGTCCCACTTGATGGACTGTATCCTGATATAAATGGAACAGCTAGCTGAAAGATCTCAGAAGATTACCACCAAGGAAAAACTAGATACTCAAATAAAACTTAACTTTTAATAAATTATTATATAAAACCTAAACTAGGTCCGAACAGCTAAGTGAATAAAAATATATACTGCCTGTTCACTCATATAGGGCTATTGTGATCAGACTCCAAATAGGCTATTATCACTATTCTAGGCTGACAGATGGATATATCCACAGAGTGTGAAAAAATTCATATGCACATTTGCAACCTGTCAAGTTGTTGTAACGAGTGGCCGGAGATTAGCGTAGACTACAATATTGGTCTCTAGTCTCTGACCAATGTCCTTATATTATTGCTGACCAATGAATCCTCAATGATTGAATCTGAAGTTTTGATTCACCTCTTGCGAGGTGCACCCTGAGAAGGGCGTACGCCTGTCCACTAATCTAAATATATGCTCGAGTAGATAGTCCCTATGTCAAAGAGCTAGATCGCCAGTAGAGAGTACAGTTTGTGCCCCTATATACAGAATAGGTGATCCCGACGCATTTTCCCAGCTATTAGTATTGCTGGATCATCAGGGGAAGTAGATGCAAATAGATGTGAACTGCATGGCAGTTAGATGGCAGGGTTACAATCACTATAATCCTTACTAAAATGTTCCTATCAGTATTTTGTTGTGTTAAAGGGGTTATATAAGCTAAACTTTAACCAGTCTTTCTCACTATGATCCATCACTCACTAACCAAATTTGTTTATTGGAAATCCCCTGACCTGATTCTGGAGCCCTCAGTCATAATAATAATAATAGTCCTTTAATAGTCCCACAATGGGGAAATTCAGTGTGTTACAGCAGCAAAGATAAGCAGATACAAATACAAATACAACATGTACAGGAATGTTCCAAGGTGAGAGGCATTACATTAATAGCAGACAGACAGATAGGACGTAGCAGAGGAGGGGGGGGGGATTTAACAGGCAGAGAGATATTTCAGTTCTCTGTGTGTAATGATCTCCGCTTAGGTCGGTGTTGGTTGTACAGCCTAACCGCGGTGGGGGAGGAAAGACTTCCGATAGCGCTCCTTCTCACACCTAGGGTGGAGCAGTCGGTCCCTGACAGTACTGCTCAGCGCGATCACAGTCTCATGCATGGGATGGGACTTCTTCTTCTGCATGGAGCTCACCACAGACAGTATCCTTCTGTCACCCACCACCTGCACCGGGTCCAGGGGGCTCCCCAGGACAGAGCTGGCCCTTCTAATCAGCTTGTCAAGTTTATTTCTGTCCCTGGTTGATATACTGCTCCCCCAGCAGGCCACTCCAAAGAAGATGGCTGATGCCACTACCGAGTTGAAGAAAGTTCTAAGAAGTGCCCCCCGGATTCCAAAGGCTCTCAGTTTCCTAAGCAGGTAGAGCCTGCTGTGGCCCTTCCTGTACAGGACCTCCATATGATCTGCCCAGTCCAGCTTATTATTAAGGAGCAAACCCAGGTACTTATAGGTGTTCACAATCTCGATGCCCGTCCCCAGGATGTCCACTGGATTTGGAGGGCATCTGCCTTTGCGGAAGTCCACCACCATCTCCTTGGTCTTCCCCGCGTTAATCTTCAGGTGGTTCCGGTGGCACCAGTCCACAAAATCCTGGTTCAGTTCTCTGTACTCCCTGTCATCATCATCTGTGATGAGACCCACTATTGCAGAGTCGTCAGAATACTTCTGTAGGTAGCAGCTGGATGAGTTGCACCTAAAATCTGCAGTGTACAGTGTGAAGAGGAAAGGGGCGAGAACCGTACCCTGAGGTGCCCCCCGTATTACAGATCACGGTACCTGACACACAGTCTCGGGCTCTCACGTATTGAGGTCGATTTGTGAGGTAGTCTAGGATCCAGTTGGAGAGGTGGTGGTCCACTCCAGCAAGGCCCAGCTTGTCCCTCAATAACCTCGGCTGTATGGTGTTAAAAGCACTGGAGAAGTCAAAGAACATTATTCTCACTGTGTTCCCTGGTTTCTCCAGGTGAGACAGAGCCCTGTGCAGAAGATGGATGATGGCATCATCTACCCCAATGCCCGGCCGATAAGCAAACTGGAGGGGGTCCATAGCGGGGCTCACTAGAGGGCGGAGATGTGTGAGAACCAATCTCTCCAAGATCTTCCTCCAGTGGGATGTCAGTGCTACAGGTCTGTAGTCGTTGAGGTCCATAGGGTGGGGTTTCTTTGGAACTGGTACCACACAAGAAGATTTCCATAATTCAGGGACTGTTTCCTGCCTCAGGCTCATATTATACATATATGTAATTATACCACACAGCTGGTCCCCGCAAGTCTTAATTAGCCTTGCACTGATGTCATCTGGCCCTGCAGCTTTCCTCGCCTTGATCTTTTTCATCTCCTTCCTCACCTGGGCCCGTGTGAAGGTCAGACTGTGGCCAGATAAAGACGGATTTCTGGATTTACTGGTCTGTTGGGAAGTGGCCGCATGGGGAGAAGTCATTGTGGTGGGGGAAGCTGAAGGACATACTGGGGTGGGAGGAGCTGGTGTGTGATCAAATCTGTTGAAGAATAGGTTTAGTTCATTAAGCCAATTAACATCTGCCTCAATCTGGCAGACAGACTGTTTATGACCCGAAATTGACTTAAGCCCCTCCCAGACCCCCCCTTATGTCTTTTCTTTCCATTTGCTTTTCCATTTTTTCTTTATAACTGGCTTTTCCCTGCCTGATTTGATGCCTCAGCTCCTTTTGTACTTCCCTCAACCCCTCCTTATCTCTTGTCCTGAATGCCATCTTTTTCTCCTTAAGTAGTGTTTTTATATCAGAGTTAATCCATGGTTTGTTGTTGGAGAAGCACCTCACCACTTTTGTGGGTACTGTGTTGTCCACACAAAAATTAATGTAGTCTGTTATGCAGTGTGTGAGTCCTTCTATATCTTCTCCATAAGAATCCTGCAGCACTTCCCATGCGGTTGTGTCAAAACAATCCCTCAGAGCCTCATCACTCTCCTCGGACCATATCCTCACTGTGCGGGTGACAGCTGGTTCTCTACGTACAAGTGGCTTGTACACAGGTCGGAGATGTACTAGGTTGTGATCCGATCTCCCCAGGGGCGGTAGGGCTGATGAGTTATATGCCTCCCTCACGTTGGCAAAGAACAAGTCCAGTGTTTTGTTGTCTCTTGTGTGGCAGGTTACATACTGTGTGAAACTGGGCAGTGTGGATGATGGAGAGGCATGGTTGAAATCACCCGACAGAAGAAAGAGGGCCTGGGGATGTTTTAACTGTAACTGGCTCAGCGTGGCTTGTAGGACCTCGCAGGCAGTGTCAGCTTTCGCAGAGGGGGGGACATATGCAGCTATCACGATGACATGTGATAGTTCCCTTGGTAGGTAGAAAGGTCTCATGCTCACAGCTAATAGTTCAATGTCCTTACAGCAAGTTTGCTCCTTAATCACAATGTGCCTAGGATTACACCATCTATTATTCACAAACATTGCCAGCCCTCCTCCTTTCCTCTTACCGCTCTCCCTTGTCCTGTCTGCCCGAAGGAGTTTAAAACCATCCAAGGAGACCAGAGGGTCAGGAGTAACTTCAGTGAGCCAAGTCTCTGTAAGTAGCATCATGCTGCACGCCCGAAACTCCTGATGATGCCTGGTGAGAGCTGTTAGTTCATCCATCTTGTTTGCAAGAGATCTCACATTGCCCATGATGATGGAGGGAACAGCTGGTCGGTAACGCCTCTTTTTAATCCTCTGAAGAGTTCCTGCTCTGCATCCCCTCACCCGCTTTTTCTTTCTCCAAATCTCACGGGGGATGTGTGACCAGATGGTATGCCATCCTGTTGTGTCTCTGAGCTGCAGAATTTCCTCTCTTGTATAGACAAAGGAATTGTCTGCATACACAAAAGATCCCATTTTCAAGCAGAACAAAAGACAGATAAAAAACAAAAAAAAAAAAAAGTATCACAAGGGTCCAAGTCTTTGTGTGTGTTTCTTCATAGTGCAAAAGTCCTTAAGTAGAGAGGTACAAAACGAGTCATAGAAAGAAAGAAATGTGCTGTGTCATGTCTTTCTGTGTAATAACAGTGGAAGAGTGAAGAAATCAGGCGATACCTTTTAGAGGCTAACTGAGTATATTTATAAGTAAGCTTTCAGGAGTACTCGCTCCCTTCATCAGACATGGTGTGATACAAGAACTGAAAATTCACAGATTTTTATACACATGGTTTTCAAAGCATTTTGGATTCTTTAAAAAAAATGCAATCTAAGTAGAGAAGTTATTTACAACAGGTCAAAAAAACAGTCTGGAAACTTGTGGTGCGTGACGGAGGGATCAGTAATTCTTGCTGTTATCTGTTTGCTATCAGGAGGTGATTTGTGTCCCTCACAGGTCATACATAGTGGTCATACATAGTGTGATTTGAAGCTGGCATGAATATTGAGTTCAGTTCATGGTTCATGCATAGTGTGACATGAAGCTGGCATGAATATTAAGTCCAAATTGCAGAGTTTGAAATTTTTGCATAAATTTATACTCCCATTCTTTTCTTTTCTCCTGTGTCTTAAAATGTCCCATTAAAACCACAACCCACAAATCTTCAATAGAGTGGTTTTCTCCGGAGAAATGTGCGGCCACTGGGAGATCGGTTCTGCTGTTATTAATGGTGGATCTGTGTGAGTTCATTCGTTGACTGAGTCTCTGCCCTGTTTCCCCCACATAGAGGCCTGTGGTGGGACATTGCACACACATTATGAGGTACACCACATTGGAAGACCTGCAGGAAAATGTCCCCCTAATTCTGTGCACCTTTTGTGACTGTGGGATAGGTACACTGTCAGCGGTGTGGATGTGCTTGCAGGTCATGCACCTTTTATGTAGGCAAGGTGAGGTGCCATTTTCAGTTGGGGCAGCACATGTGACTGAAGGCTGTGTTTACCACCTCCCATTAGTGTTGGGTCGTCAGTGGTCACACCACACCACTGCAAGAGACTGACTTAACTAAGATTGATAGTTTCTTTCATGCTGTTTTTAGTGATCACATGTTCCCACTGTCTCCAGTCTGAGAAGACGCTATGTGTAAGGAAGGAGATGACAGAGGTACAGAGGAGGATGGTGGATGCTAAGCCTTGAAGTTTTTCATTGTATGCTGCATGACTAACTCCTTCCTCCAACCTGTAAATACAGGGGAGGCATCGGTGGCTTAACACTGTTATATAAGTAAAGCAACATTCACACAGACGTCACACTACAGTATTAAATTCAATGTCAGTGAATGGGGGCTATTCACATGACTGTTATTTTGATGGTCTGTTGTAATGGACCATCAAAATATAGGTCATGTTCTATTTACAATCAAATGTATGGGGGGAATCCATGAAAAGAGGTGCAGCTGGGGTACAAAACAGCCATGAAAAATGGATATTTTTCAAGGCTGTTTTACACCTTGGTAGTCTGAATTTAGCCTAACTCTAATCAGACTTCAGTACATTTAGCCTAATGGCAGGGAAGGGGGGGGGGGGCAGGCACCAGATAAATACTTTAGACAAAGGCCCCATATTAAGCAAATCCCATCCAAACACTGCAGAAACAAACCTACAGCATAGTGTCTTGTGCTGCAAGTTTTGCACACGCAGCATGTCAAATATTGCTGTGCTCAAAGGTTGAAAGCAGGGACCCACCGCCAGCTGTTTGCAACAGACATCCGACAGTGGTCCTGACACGTGGGGTCTTAGCCTTAAGATGTCTATAGACCTCCAATAGCTATGGATGAAACACTTGTTCATCCACCAGCTATTTCTACCAACTCCTCAGCTCAGCAGAACATTTATATGGTCAAAATCGGGAGAGGAGAATAAGCCCCTTCCAGATACTTCTGGTGGTGTACCTCCCACAATAGATTGAGCCTCATAAAATTCAACATGCCTGATCCTTTCTTCCCCAAGTACCATCTGTTGAGACAGAAGTTGGAGGCCCCCAGAGACATAAGACAGATATGTGTATGAGGGGGGCTTTAAATTTTGGGATGATGCAAGGTGTTGATAAGGTGAGAATTGTTGCAGACACACAAACACATCTTTTAAGATTTAAGTGGAAAGGAGAAGTGGTTAAAAAGAAGGTAGTAAATACTAAGATCTTTACCAGAGAAATAATGTTTTTTCCTCTTTGTGCTATCAGTAAAACATGGGCTGAAAAATAAGTCAAGCTATATTCATACAACTGTGAATAACGGTCGTGTGACGTCTTTTCTTTTTTTAACAGATGTGACACGGCAGCATTTAATTCAATGCAAGTAATTGGGGCCTATTCACATGACCATTATTTTGATGCTCCGTTGTAATGGACTGTCAAAATATAGGTCATGTTCTGTTTACCTGCAAATGTATATAGGATACATGAAAATGAGTGACCCATGGGTGCAAGATGGCTGTGAAAAATGGACGTTTTTTCACGGCTGTTTTGGAGCTTGCTTGTGTGAATCTAGCCTCACAACACCCGTTAATTCAACAACTGTGTGTTGTCTTCTAGGAAGTTTAGGCATTTAAATAGCAACTAGATATGCCAAAGATGTCTAATTGGTCAGGGAAACATAATGAGACGTTGCAATGTATAGCCTGAGTTATCTCCATTGAAGTCTATAAGAGTTAGAGAAGCAGCAAATACTAATAAAAATGTAATTTGTTAGCTACTAGAACCTCTACTCTTCTCAAATTCAAGCAGGTATGGCTCACTGGAAAGTTCTGCTACACAGGAAAATTGTGGCTGCAGATGGAGCCAGCATACTGTAGCTTCCATTGAATGGGATGTGTATTCTGAAGACTGAGCTTTTGGGCAGAAAAGGATAGTAATGTGTGTGAATATGAAAGCAAAGCCCCACTCTCACTTTTTTTTAGCAATCTGTCTCAGTTTCTCTGCTTCTGGAGGACTTGCACATGACAAACGGCTGTAAGTTAGAGGTAAACGACACAACTATTAGCCAGCAGTTAATGGCATAGTGAACATAACCTTTTTCTGTCAAAATGGAATGTTGCTACCAAAAAAAAAAAATAAAAATCAGCTTTTATCCTGTGTGCAAGTGTTCAGTACAGCCAGTGTGGCAGTGCCTGATGAAGCTCCCATTTTTATCTTTAGCTGCTACCCAGCACCAGCAGGTTCCGATACCACAGGCAAAAACAGGTGCTCTAAGAGACACATTTCAAACAGGTCATTTACATAAGGATTAAGATTGCACTTTGACACCATAAAAGGTATGTTCAGTATGTCACTATAGCCCCTACAACAACATTTAAGTGGTTTGCAAGCTGTGTTGGTAGATTCCCTTTAAGTATTTAAGAGGATGTTTAAATTCAGTTTCAGCTGGCTTGTAAAGTGGCTAAGGTGCTTTCCTAGTAACTAGTCGGGAAAGTCCTTGTTTGCCTCAGAAAAGAAAGAATCGCAAAAGCAATTCATTTCAGCAGGATATCATTGTGTGGTAATAGCAAAACCACTCGGCCATTAATGATAATATAGCTGAAATAAAGCTATAGCTGCATCCAGGTACACGGTATCCTCACATTGCGGAAATGCAGCTTTTTTTGTTGCAAATACTGTTGAGGTATTTTGAGCCAAAGCCAGGAATAGATTGAGCAGAATGGAGAAGTATAAGAGCTTCCTATATATTTCCTATTCCCTCTGTAGCCATTCTTGGCTGTGGCTCAAAAAACACCCCCCCCCCCCCCCCCCCCCCCCCCCCCCCCCCCCCCCCCCCCCCCCCCCCCCCTCCCCCCCCCTCCCCCCCCCCCCCCCCCCCCCCCCCCCCCCCCCCCCCCCCCCCCCCCCCCCCCCCCCCCCCCCCCCCCCCCCCCCCCCCCCCCCCCCCCCCCCCCCCCCCCCCCCCCCCCCCCCCCCCCCCCCCCCCCCCCCCCCCCCCCCCCCCCCCCCCCCCCCCCCCCCCCCCCCCCCCTTTTCCCTCATGGGCCCCCCCCCCCCCCCCCCAAAGGGAGGGGGGGGGGGGGGGCAGATTAAAAAATTTTTTTCTCCCCCCCCCCCCCCCCGGGGGGCCCCACCGGCCACCGCGGCAGGGGGGTCCGCGGGGGTTTTTTTCTCCCGGGGGGCCCCCCCCCGCCCCCCCGCGGCCCCCGGGGGGTATGCCGTTGGGATTGCGGGTTGCAAACAGCGCAGACTTGTCACGGTCTCTGGGCACAAGGGCGCAGCGCTGGTGCTGTCCCACGTTACCACCACTGGTACCGGTGATGAGGGGGCTGCACAAATGTTGGTGGTGATTGTTCCCCCGGGGCGCTTCCCCTATACTGTGCCGACTGGTGGTGTTTGGGGCGCCCTGATGTTGTTGGTGCAGATTCAGACACAGAAACAGTTGTAAAATTGAACTTTTACTTCCATGGGTGTGGAGGCACAAATACTTAAACAGTTTCTTCAATACAAAATAACGGGGTACGCCTGGTGACACAGCAAAGTCCTGGGGTGCAGGGTAGACTTAATGAAAGGTATTCCTAGCCCTTTATGCTTCAGTATTACAGCCCTAAGGTGCATCTGGGTTCCTATTTGGCTCATAGGAGAATGCCCACCACCATACTAGCACACAATATTCCCCACTCACGTTATGTGGTCCTGATAGCTCAGAGTTTCGGGGTGCAATAGTCAGGGTGGCGGGATGTTCCACTGGTCTGGCCTTGGCCCTGGATCCTGTCCCCCCCCCCCCCCCCCCCCCCCCCCCCCCCCCCCCCCCCCCCCCCCCCCCCCCACCCCCACCCCCCCCCCCCCCCCCCCCCCCCCCACCGCCAAGGCAGGGGCGGGAAAGAATCACCACATTACCCGCCCCCCCCCCCCCCCCCCCCCCCCCCCCCCCCCCCCCCCCCCCCCCCCCCCCCCCCCCCCCCCCCCCCCCCCCCCCCCCCCCCCCCCCCCCCCCCCCCCCCCCCCCCCCCCCCCCCCCCCCCCCCCCCCCCCCCCACCCCCCCCCCCCCCCCCCCCCCCCCCCCCCCGCGCCCCCCCCCCCCCCCCCCCCCCCCCCCCCCCCCCCCCCCCCCCCCCCCCCCCCCCCCCCCCCCCCCCCCCCCCCCCCCGGGGGGGGGAAAACAAGGGGGGGCCCCCCCGGGGGGCGCCCCCTCGCGGGGGGCCCCCCCCCCCCCCCCCCCCCACCCACCCAAAAAAAAAAAAGAAAAAAAAACACTTTCCACAGAGCCCCCCCCCCCCCCCCCCCCCCCCCCCCCCGGGGCGCCACACACACCCGCGCCAAAAAGAAAGGTCCTGCACGGAGGACTTGTCTCTCCACCAGTTTCAGTATAAAAATGGCAGAAACCTGGCTGTACAGTGAATGCCAAAAAAATTTTAAATGTTAAAAAGCAATGCCAGAATTTATGGTTTTTCTTATCTTGCTAAGAAAGAGATAGTAACATTTAATCAATCAGTTATAGGAACCCCAAAATTATGCCATTTAAAAATGCATTTCATGTCACAAAAAATCCCTTATATGTCTACATTAACGGAAAATATTATAGTTTGACCCCCTTCCTAGGAGTTAGTGGGATTTGGAGAACTCAATGTACTAGGTAACATATTCACTTTTCACCATCCGCTGTGAATTTACTATTTTCCAGGAAATTCTACTTTATTGGCACCTCAGGGTCTCTGTAAACATGTCATGGAATCTAAAAACCAAACCATCTAAGGCCGGGGCCCCACATGGTGTAAGTGCCGCGGCAAAAAACACAGCTTTTTACAGTAACTGCAAAGTAGATGGGATTCCATCCACACATTGCAGAAAAATATGCATTTCCAAAACCATTGCGGTTTTGAAAATCACAGCATGTCAGTTATACCTACGGAAACACAATAGGTATAATGGAAGCAGAAAGTCCTCAGATGAAACCTCTGCGAACTTTTTGTGAAAAGCGCTGCAGGAAAACCATGATGCATGCTACCGTGGATTTTCCCCGCAGCATTTTTTTTTGTTGCGGCCCGCTTTGTGGGGCCTTAGTCTAAATTTGCATTCTAAAAACTAAACAGTGTATTTGAGCCCTGCTTTGTACACAGTTTATGCCCACATATTAAACATTGTTGTACCCAGGGTAAATTTATGACCCTTGCTCTATGGTGAGCCTTTTACTCACAGAAAGGATAGGATAGAAGGAAGGATTCTGTGGGGGAGGCTTTGGCACAAAAGCGACACTGACAGCTGATCGGAATGATGGGAAGCTTGTGTGCACAGACATGTTGTGAACAAATCTGAAGAAGGAAAGGGAAATGTAAATGTTGTAAATGTATGGATGGGACGTGGCTGCTAGTTGTGAGAAGCAGTTGGCCCAAGCAGAGCTTTTGCACCAGAGCCCATGAGGCTTTAGTTATGCCCCTTGCTTCTAAATACCTTTTAGGCTAAGGCCTCACGTAGAGAACAACAGTGCTTTTCACAGACAGTCTGCAGAGTTTTCCTTTGCAGACTTTCTGTCTCTATTATGCCTAAACGGAAAACGCCAGCGTTTCCGTAGGTATTATTGACATGCTGCGATTTACAAAAATGCAACGTTTTTTTTAAATTGCAGCATTTCCATTGCAGATTTTTGTTCTCCAGTGTGTGGATGGGATTAGCCACAATCCCATCAATTTTGCAGGTACTGTAAAACACAGCGGTTTTTGGGGCCTGGATAAGAATAAAACACTTTTTGCTACACTAAGTTAGAAGGTTGGTTGGTGGCAGGTGTTTACCTTAGTGTAGAGATATAATTTTATCTCGAACAACCCCTTTAAGGTTGGGGCCCCAAGTTGCAAAAATACCTGCAAAGTGAGTGGGATTCTGGCTAATCCCATTCACACATTGCAGAAAAAAATATGCAGCGGAAAACCTGTATTTTAAAAAAAAAAAAGCCTGCGTTTTAGAATATCAAAGCATGTCAATTATACCTGCGGAAACGCTGGCATTTTCCGTATAGGGCAAAAAGTCCACAGAGGAAAACTCATCAAAAATGCTGTGGAAAAAACTGTGATGTGTTTTCAATGTGGTTTTTTTCCATAGGGTTTTGTTTTTTGCTGTGTTTTACTACATTGATCCTTAACCTAAGGCTAAGGCCCAATGTTGCGGAAAAGCTGCTTTTTTTGAACCAAAGCTAGGAATGTATTGAGCAGAAGGAAGAAGTATATTTTGCTTCCTAGGTACTTTTCAGGTACTGTAAAACGGAGCGTTTTCGCAATGTGAGGTCAAAGGCTGGCAAAAATCAAGCGAATCCCATCCACACATTGCAGAAAAATACCCACAGCGGAAATGCTGCAATTTCCGAAACTGTTGCGTTTTTGGAAATCCCAGCATGTCAGTTATACTTATGGAAACACTGGTGGTTTTCCTATAGGTATAATTAAAGCAGAGAGTCCACAGAGGAGAATTTTTGGACTTTCTGTGAAAAGTTCTGCGGGAAAAACCGCGATGCGTTTTTGTCGTGGTTTTTCCCACAATAATTTTTGCTGCGGCCCCCTACATGGGGCCTTAGTCTAAGGCTGAGGCCCCACATTGCGGAAACGCAGCTTTTTTTTGTTGCAGATTTTGTTGCGGTTTTTTGAGCCAAAGCCAAGAATAGCTACAAAAGGAATCAGAAATACAGTATAAAGGAAGGTCTTATACTTATCCCTTCTGCTTAATCCACTCCTGGCTTTGGCTCAAAAAAACGCAGTAAAATCTGCAGCAAAAAAAGCTATGTTTCCGCAACGTGGGGCCTCAGCCTAAAGGTGGAAATTTTAAAATGTATAAAATATCGGGATTACACACCTTGAAAAACAAGTACACCCGTAAACTCCAACAACTTAAAGATAACATTTGTCTCACTGGTTTATCGATAGCCATATCCACCTTCATGTAACTTTGTGACAAACACAAATTATTTTTTTTTAAAATGCATTGAAACATATATTTTCACATATAAATTATATTACAGACACAAAACACATAAAATAATAAAGGTGTACGCAATTTATATATATACCACAAACATCAACAAGACTTTCAAAAACACTGAAACAGAAGCAATATTTTGCGGCTCATCCACTAATGTGCTAAAAATATATACTGCACATTGCAAACTTTCTTGAAAGTGCACAGCATACCGAATTTAAAAATACAACCTAATATTTCATATATACAGCCTCCTTCTTGGAACTTTGCAGCAAACAGATAACAAAGGTTGTACAAAAATTCAAATTTGCAACTAAGGTGCATGGTCAAGCAACCTCTTTCTGCATACAACATACACTTTCCAAAAAACTGTAAGAAGTGAGGGGTTCATACATACCACACATGTCTATAGTCACAGGTGCAAGTGTTGAAGAAATGCCAAAATAATTTTTTTGCATGCAAATTAAATTGAGCTTAATTTTCCATCTCCCCATACAAACTGTAGCCCTAATGAATAATTATAATCCATAACTCTGGATTTAATGACCTGCTGGAAGTCCGGATGTTTTGACCATACTATGGGTGCAAAAAAACACTCGCTGCTATTATGCCCTCTGAAAGCTGTCAAAAATGTTTTTTTTTATGGTGACAGTCAATGGGTGAAAATGTCTCATCTGACTGATGGAACTTTTTACACCTGTCAGAAATGTTTTATACGCTCATCTCTAGTGTTACTCATTATCGCTATTATTGTAGCGTGTAATGGATGTCGCTAGAAAGACAGTCATCATATTTGACTCTATTAAAGAGAATCTATCATTAAAAAAACAACTTTTAAGCTAATGGCATGTTGGAATGGCCTTTAAAAAGGCTATTCCTTCTCCTACCTTTCATTGTTGTCTTCTCCCAGCCGTTTCTGTAAAAATCCGTTTCTTCAATTATGGAAATGATCCTCACGGAGCACCCGGGGCGTTCCTTCGTGGCAGCGAGCACCCATTGTGTCATCACTTGTCACCGCCCATTAGTCTGTTGTGGTGACTCCCATCTTGGTCTTCTCTGTATCTTCTTTCTTCTACTTCCTCTGACGCAGTGCTGGACAGCAGCGACTGCGCATGACGGGCCGTCATTTTCCAGTGGTCCGTACTACACCTCTTGTAAAAGACCACCGGAAAATGGCGGCGGTCCAGCGCTGCATCAGAAGAAGTAGATGCATTTTTAAACTTACTGCGCTGCCTCTTCTTCTTTAGCAGACGCCTCTTCTTGACGTCATCCTTGTACCAGTCTTCGTTTGGCCATTTTCCTGTGGCCTATTACATACAGCGCATGCAGTACGCTTGTGTAATAGGCCACAGGAAAATGGCCAAATGGCCGACTGCGCATGTCTCCCGGAAGAAGGATGACTTCAAGCAGAGGCGTCTGCTAAAGAAAAATAGAGGCGGCGTGGTAAGCTTAAAAATGCGTCTGAGGAGAGCACAGAGGACACCCCCTGTGCAGTTTCAGCACTGGGGGAACCCCCCTGTGCATTCTAAAGATGCATTTGCATAAAAATAAAAATCAAGATTTCTTCTAAATGGCGGCGAGGAGAGAAACAACAAAGGTAGGAGACTAATAGTCTTTATAAAGGCTATTACGATGTGACTTCAGTTAAAAACATGTTTCCCCAATGATAGAATCCCTTTAAGATCAGGTATGGACAGGATAGTGATAGTGTTAAATATAAACTTTATTGATCATTTTTTTTACATCAAAAAAGTTTTATTTGGTTTTACAACAAAAAGGAACACAATACAACAGATTATATCAATAGAGGAGAGACAAATAATCACAACTGGCCTGGGGGGGAGGGTAAACGAGGGGAAATGAAAAAGGGAGGAGGGAGAAAATGTGAAGGGTTGGATAAGGAGGAGGGGTTACCCCTGCAGGGCTGTACACAGTGCGTAAGAATCAATCACGGTAAAACTGTGGTATCGAGCATAAAAGAGAATGAAAGACAGGATCATGGAGGCACAGTAGGGACTTTGGGAGAGGGGGTATAAAATTAGGTTTGGAAAGCAGAAGAATAGTAAAAGACTATTGATCATTTTTTGTATGTGGTGTGCTTTTGCAATTCTTTTTGTGCCACGATCTGGACTCTGTTAAACAACTGGGTCACAATGTCAATAAACAGCCTGGTTAGGCTCAGAGGGGTATTACATTAACCATCTATGTGACAATCAGATTACTAACATGCAGTATTCTCTCTGATTGATATGGGAGGTGATAACATGGACAAAAGTCCATCCTACCCCTCCCCCTGGGGTCAAATGCAGTTTATGCAGAGACATAAACTGCAGAGCCTGCAGCTCACTCCTGCAGCTCTACGCAACAGTTTAAAGCCTAATATCTCTAGATCTGTAAGGATTATCAAAGTGATCTTGTTTATGAGACCTGCATATCACCATTCCTGACAGCACTTTTAACATTTGATCACTCATGATCCTGGTATCATTTTAAAGATGACATTAATAGCACTTATAGATCTGGAGATATTGACATTAGTACCAAGGACTTATTACATATGTTCTTGGCTACTGAAGGGCCTCCCTGTCAGGATGTATGACAAACGTCAATGGCAGGGAAGGGGTTAAACTACATTAAAACAGAGTTTTTCAGTTTAATGGTTGTTAGCATACAGATGAAATGCATAGTGACATGTGCAACAAATTACTGCAATTTAAAGCCGCACGCAGTTCTTCAGCAAAAAAATGCCATGTGAATCCAGCCTTAGTGAAACACAGATTAATTACAGCTGGATTATTCACTGGCCACATGGTAACAGAGGTACATATGATCACTTTTTATGCCATATTTTGGGAGGCAAGATGCCCAAAAGTCATTACTTCCAGCTGTTGGTTTCCATTTTTTCATGGCATTCATTTGATGGGTTAAGTAATGTTTTAATTTTATTGGGACAATACCAAATATGTATTATTATTTTTTTACATAATTAATCTTATATAGGAATGGAGAATTTGGGCTTTTCTTTATTCCTTAATTTTTTTTTAACACTTGAACTTTTTTTTTTCCTTTTTTTGTTTTTCCACTAGTTGACTAGAACCAGTGATTTCCTGATTGCTGGTTCAGTATATTGCAGAGTATGCAGGCTATGCAGACTCAGAAGCTGGTAGCATATCTCATCGTTCCTGCTAAAGCCAGCAACATAATAATGAGAAGCATGGACCGACCTGAGGTTATTGATTGGACTCCGGGCTTGGGTTAACGCTTATTGGCACCATCTGAACATGCCGCGTAGGGTAACACCAGCACTTGAAGCTCAGATCCAACTGTGAATGCTAGAGCAGGGCGTTAGCTGTATGCTAAAGCTAACACCTCCTCTGGAAGCCACCCTCTGTGAAGCCACCCAGGTATAATGGTATGTCAGATTGCCTAAAGGCCTTGGCAGTTGTGACATACTATTATATCACCAAGGGGTTCAAGGTAGTTTCACCTTAAAAAACATGGATATGCCATAAGTGTCTGATAGATATGGGTCCCGTACACTTATCTCTCAAGTGAACCCCTCGCTCTTACCTCACCACAACCTCACTGACAGACTGTCCTAGATGCATTTATGAAAACAGCATAGATGCAGTAATGAAAGATACCTTCTAGGAAGGCTCTGGCGCAAATCCCTTTAAATTATTGTTACCCAATTACCCCTTTGTAGTGAGAGGCGGATATTCCTTTTTTGGGTATAAATAAGTCCAGATTTTTATTAGCAGTAAATGACGCGTTTCGGGGTTCGCAGACCCCTTTCTCAAATAAATAAAGTGGATATATAATGCAAACAGTGACCTACACACATATAAAAACAAAATGGCGCCAAAAAATGTGAACGCCCCCTTTTTGGATTTGAATACCAAGGGAATGTAGGATGGAACCTGGGATCATTCATTACATTCCCCCCAACAAAGAGGGATTAAATGAACAAGAAAGACATAAAATTAAAAAAAGAATGAAACTTTATTTAGTTTGCTCTCATAACGGAGCTTATGAGTATAAAAACGCTTCAGTGAAGCTTGCATTGAGTGTGAGCTCCGCCTCCCAATCCCTGTCCACCAATAGTAGCTGGTGGGTGTGTACTGGGGCTGTGTAATTTAAAGGGATTTGCGCCAGAGCCTTCCTGGAAGGTATCTTCCATTACTGCATCTATCTCCACACCACCCGATGTGAAGGACATAACACCTGGTGGAACTGAGGCAAGGCAGCATCCTCATGGACATGGGAATCTATATGATTCATTTCGCCTGATTTGATCTTACAATAGGTGAGTACCCATACACAAGAATTTTGTGGGTCACTGATAAGCATTTATCTCAAATGTTATTACCCTATGAGCGCTCTTTTTTTCTTTCCTATATGCCCACACCGCAGTCTTTTTTTTCTTTCCTATATGAAAGACTGACTACTAGGGCCATATTCAAAAGCCAGCAAACCTGGGCAAGTGCCATAGCCCCAAGCTCCTAGAAGGGCCCACTCGGCTGCCAGATGCTCATTGCCTTACTTTCTCCCCCCCCACTTTCTCTCAACTAAACTAAAGGTATTCATGCAGGCATTTTGATAAGCCTTCTCTTTGAGAAGTGGTTTGGGGTACACCCTGTCTTGGAATCGGTCTCTCAATATATATGCCTCTCTCTTGTAGTAATACTACAGTTTCTTTGGGCACATACTGTATATATTTTATTTTCGGTAGCGGATGACAGCTTGACTAATGTAGGAGATTATTTTGTCACAAGTTGTCCCTCCTGACTCTTCCTTATATTAATTGTCAGGAATCCGAGTATACTAGCTCCTGCTTGCAGTTGTTTCCTTAAGGTTTCCATGACCACCAAACAAATAAGTCTGCCTGGATCTGCAAACCCTGTCAAAAATTTAAGGCACAGACCCAATCAGAGATCTGCTTCATCGTTGAATTAAGCATTTAAACCCTGCTGAACTTCAGTCTTTGCCCGTGATTGTCTAGTGCAAGTGAGATCTTACTCTGACTTTTCCTACTGATCTCCTGTTTCTGATTGCTGTCTGTTTCTCCTGGTTTACCTTCTTGGCTTCTGACTTGCAATTGGCTTTGACTTCTTGGATCCAACTTTTTGGCTTGGACCTCAACACTGCTCTGATATCCGTTTTGGCTACAATTTACTCTCCTGGTACGACCTTGGCTAATTTGTTACTCCATTTGTCCTCCTATAGGTAATTGGTTTTGTTCTTTATTTTGATAGTGCACCTGTTGTCTAACACTCCTTGGTTTTGTGACTTGGGTCCTGAGTGGCCAAGTCCATCCTGATTTGCAGCAGAATCTTGTGAAAATATGGGGGTTGCCTTAGATTGCACACTCCAAAATAGTGTTGGGTAACTGGTAACAGTTTACTATCAGAAATCTGTTCCTAGGGCATTTTAGGGAATACCTCTTCCTGGGAGTTGCAACTATTGAGGGTTGATACAAATACCCTAGCTTGGCATTCAGATATTTCATAGTAAAAGGACATTGTCGATGTACCTTAACCACATAATAATGTGCTAATTTCCTCTGTGAAGACATTACTATGCTCCCACAAGCCGAGTTACAGGTTGGCAAAACTGAGTGCACAGGGATTACCCATCGCTGGTGGAAGTAGTCCTCAAACAGGAAGAAGTCATGACATAAGACAAAGTCCAAAAGCCTAATGACAAATCTGCTATCAGGCTCATATTGTCTTCCCCTAATTGATAAGAAATGTTCAACGGCTTTACTTCCCAAATAGTGGGGGGTGCCCTCCTAATTTTTTTGCAATACCTATATAGTATCCCTAACATATGATGGTAAAGATTATCTTAACATCACATCCAAATATCGTCTCGCATGTTTCCTCAAATTACTGGTTCCAGATACTATGGGACACACTCAATAGTATTAACCCCATATGTATCTTTGATACCCCATAAAATGTGGCTGTTGGTGAATTTATCAGGTACATAAAGCTACAGTGGGGGAAAAAAAGTATTTAGTCAGCCACCAATTGTGCAAGTTCTCCCACTTAAAAAGATGAGAGAGGCCTGTAATTGACATCGTAGGTAGACCTCAACTATGAGAGACAAATTGAGAAAACATATCAAGAAAATCACATTGTCTGATTTTTAAAGAATTTATTTGCAAATTATGGTGGAAAATAAGTATTTGGTCAATAACAAAAGTTCATCTCAATACTTTGTTATATATCCTTTGTTGGTCAAACGTTTTCTGTAAGTCTTCACAAGGTTGGCACACACTGTTGCTGGTATGTTGGCCCATTCCTCCATGCAGATCTCCTCTAGAGCAGTGATGTTTTGGGTCTGTCGCTGGGCAACACGGACTTTCAACTCCCTCCAAAGGTTTTCTATGGGGTTGAGATCTGGAGACTGGCTAGGCCACTCCAGGACCTTGAAATGCTTCTTATGAAGCCACTCCTTCGTTGCCCTGTACGTAGGATCATTGTCATGCTGAAAGACCCAGCCACGTTTCATCTTCAATGCCCTTGCTGATGGAAGGAGGTTTGCACTCAAAATCTCAGGATGCATGGCCCCATTCATTCTTTCATGTACACGGATCAGTCGTCCTGGTCCCTTTGTAGAGAAACAGCTTCAAAGCATGATGTTGCCACCCTCATGCTTCACAGTAGGTATGGTGTTCTTTGGATGCAACTCAGCATTCACTCTCCTCCAAACACGACGAGTTGTGTTTCTACCAAACAGTTCTACTTTGGTTTCATCTGACCATATGACATTCTCCCAATACTCTTCTGGAACATCCAAATGCTCTCTAGCAAACTTCAGATGGGCCTGGATATGTACTGGCTTAAGCAGGGGGACACGTCTGGCACTGCAGGATCTGAGTCCCTGGCGGCGTAGTGTGTTACTGACGGTAGCCTTTGTTACGTTAGTCCCAGCTTTCTGCAGGTCATTCACTAGGTCCCCCTGTGTGGTTTTGGGATTTTTGCTCACCGTTCTTGTGATCATTTTGACCCCACGGGGTGAGATCTTGTGTGGAGCCCCTGATCAAGGGAGATTACACAGCTCTTTGGTCTTCATCATAGTGGAGTTTGGAGTGTGACTGTTTGAGGTTGTGGACAGGTGCCTTTTATACTGATAACAATGTCAAACAGGTGCCATTACTACAGGTAATGAGTGGAGGACAGAGGAGCCTCTTAAAGAAGAAGTTACAGGTCTGTGAGAGCCAGAAATCTTGCTTGTTTGTAGGTGACTAAATATTCTCATTTTGTCTCTCATAGTTGAGGTCTACCTATGATGTCAATTAAAGGCCTCTCTCATCTTTTTAAGTGGGAGAACTTGCACAATTGGTGGCTGACTAAATATTTTTTTTTTCCCCCACTGTATATCCATCAGGGCTTATCAGTTTTTGTTGTTTTGCTTCTCCCAGAATGTCTTTCAATTTCTTTTTGTATGCCAATTTATGTGAGATTATTGGGGAGAACCTCATAGCAGTCTTTGTCTAGAAATATTTTGAGACACATGTCTCTGCCTATTAGGACAATACTCCCCCTAGTTTGATCTGGTCTGAGCCCTCACATTCTGAGCATGATGTGTCTGATAATAATAATAATAATAATAATAATCCTTTAATAGTCCCACCATAGGGAAATTCAGTGTGTTACAGCAGCAAAGATATGCAATGCAAAGATAAGCAATACAAATACAACATATACAAGAACGTTCCAAGGTAGAGGCATTCCAGTGATAGTAGACAGACAGATAGAAAGGTATGGTAAAGAAGTAGCAGAGGGAGGTGTGGGGGATATCACAACAGAAAGATATTTCAGTTCTCTGTATGCAGGGTCGGACTGGCCCACCGGGGAACCGGTGAATCCACTGGTGGGCCCCGAGCCCCGACTATTAGTCCACATGTCATGGGGGCCCGATCGGGATCCTGACCATCCCGATCGGGCCCCTGACCAGTGGCGTAACGATCGCGGTTGCAGGGGGTGAGACCGCGACCGGGCTCGGCGGGGTATGGTGCCTGTGGCCAGCTGGAGATGGCCGGAGCCCCGGACCACTATGATAGCGGTCGGGGAAAGCCTGGCTCCCCGACCGCTATACATACTGTTATTGGAAAGGGGCCCTGGCATATTGCAGGCCCCTTTCCAATAGATGGCAGGGCAGGGGAGGTGACTGAAAACAATAAATACTTATTCTCACCTCTCCTGGGCACAGCGTTCTCTCCGGCGCTCCTCCGTCAAGTGCCTGAGGCCTGTGATTAGGCTCCAGCGGTCACATGGGGCGCAGCCGCGTAGTGACGTCAGTGCGCCCCCACATGACCACTGAGGACCAATCACAGGCCTCAGCAGCGACGTCGGAAGAGGGCCTGAAGACGCTGAAGACAGGATGGAGCGAGGATGCCAAGGAAAGGTAAGGCAAGGTGAGTATGAGAGTTTGTTATTTTTAGTTTCAATAATTTTTATTTGGTTTTCACAATAAGTGTAAGAAACAATATTGACATACATTGCACTATACATTTTGTTTTGGATTCGTCCATGGTATATTCTTTGAATTGTACATCAATGAGACAAAGATAAAGATTGTATAAATGTTAAACAATAACAATAACATGTGGGCACTTTGTTAAGGTTAGCGTGAGATACTTCAGAGACATTCTTCCATGTTTTCTACCCCGTCTCCATTCCCTCCATCTCCACACCCACTACGATGTACCAGAGCGGATTCCATATAACTCCATGGTTCCCATTATGCGACAAATCGAGAATTAATCCACGCGTCCCACACCTTTTCAAAGCTATGATATGAGTCATTTCCCAGTGCAATTACCCTCTCGTAGGTACAGTCATATGAAAAAGTTTGGGCACCCCTATTAATCTTAATCATTTTTAGTTCTAAATATTTGGGTGTTTGCAACAGCCATTTCAATTTGATATATCTAATAACTGATGGACACAGTAATATTTCAGGATTGAAATGAGGTTTATTGTACTAACAGAAAATGTGCAATATGCATTAAACCAAAATTTGACCGGTGCAAAAGTATGGGCACCTCAACAGAAAAGTGACATTAATATTTAGTAGATCCTCCTTTTGCAAAAATAACAGCCTCTAGTCGCTTCCTGTAGCTTTTAATCAGTTCCTGGATCCTGGATGAAGGTATTTTTGACCATTCCTCTTTACAAAACAATTCCAGTTCAGTTAAGTTTGATGGTCACCGAGCATGGACAGCCCGCTTCAAATTATCCCACAGATGTTCAATGATATTCAGGTCTGGGGACTGGGATGGCCATTCCAGAACATTGTAATTGTTCCTCTGCATGAATGCCTGAGTAGATTTGGAGCTGTGTTTTGGATCATTGTCTTGCTGAAATATCCATCCCCGGCGTAACTTCAAATTCGTCACTGATTCTTGTACATTATTCTCAAGAATCTGCTGATACTGAGTTGAATCCATGCGACCCTCAACTTTAACAAGATTCCCGGTGCCGGCATTGGCCACACAGCCCCAAAGCATGATGGAACCTCCACCAAATTTTACAGTGGGTAGCAAGTGTTTTTCTTGGAATGCTGTGTTTTTTTGTTGCCATGCATAACGCCTTTTTGTATGACCAAACAACTCAATCTTTGTTTCATCAGTCCACAGGACCTTCTTCCAAAATGAAGCTGGCTTGTCCAAATGTGCTTTTGCATACCTCAGGCGACTCTGTTTGTGGCGTGCTTTCAGAAACGGCTTCTTTCGTATCACTCTCCCATACAGCTTCTCCTTGTGCAAAGTGTGCTGTATTGTTGACCGATGCACAGTGACACCATACCGGGTTCTTAGATATAAAGTGACATATTTGAGAGTATTTGAGGAAGTCACCACCATGAATTCCAAATTTCTGTGTTATATCTTTAAATGATAAAAATTGGGTGGTATCGGACTGTAAATGGGAGACCCGTGTAATTCCCTTCGCCTCCCATCCCGAAGTTACCAGGTCCTCTATCGCCCAGGCCAGAAGTGACAAAGGCATCTCTGAGGCACAAAACTGACTTGTAGGGTTTGCTTTCTCGTGAAGCAGCTTCCATGCGGTCACTGCTGCTTGCATGACTGGGGATAAGGACTCAGGCATAGGAATTCTCCAAAAGGGCGCCCACAGGGCATCCGCCAATTTTAAGGGATATATAAACGATTGCTCTATGTGTATCCATGGAACTGAGGTGTCTGCTAATCTCCATCTAGCACATTTCGTAACCAAGGATGCTATGTAGTAATTCTTTACCACTGATACTCCTAGTCCTCCTGCCTCTTTTTGTTTAAATAGGAAACTTTTATTGATTCTAGGTCTCTTTCCATTCCATATGTATTTTGAAATCATCCTTTGCGTGGTTTCGAAAAACGAAACCGGGATGAATATCGGGAGTGTGCGAAACAGGTACAGGAGTCTAGACAATAATAACATTTTGAAGGCTGCGACCCGTCCCATCCAAGACACGTCTATTTTGGACATTCGCTCCATCTCATCCTGCATTATTTTCAACATGGGTGTATAGTTATTTCTATATAGGGCCCCTGTGGAAGGTGTCACCTGTATCCCCAGATACTGAACGCCATCTTTCCTCCAGTCAAAGTCATATTGCGATTTTAGGGGTTGAAGCAAAGGGGGAGGGATATGTAAAGGTAGGGCTTGTGACTTGGCCATGTTTAGTTTATAAAATGATAATCGAACGAAATTGGCAATAATCTCCATAAGTCGGGGAATAGATTTTTGTGGTTTGGACAAAGTAAGAATAATATCATCTGCATAAAGTGATATAAAATGAGTTTTGTCCCGTATAGCAATGCCACCTACCTCTGGGTCCAGTCTAAGTATTTGGGCCAGTGGTTCCATCGAGAGAACAAATATCAACGGAGAGAGGGGGCACCCCTGTCTAGTCCCGTTCGTTATTAAAAAGGGATCCGATACTACCCCATTAGTGAATACTCTAGCAGATGGTGCAGAGTACAGCACCTCAATTGCTCTTAAAATAGCTCCAGCGAACGCCATGCTCCTGAGCACCAAGAAGGCATACGACCAGCAAATGCGGTCAAACGCCTTCTCGGCGTCCAATGCGAGAATCACCGCCCCCATCTTTCTAGAATTGATGTGGTGTATAATATTCAAAATGCGTCTAGTATTGTCGTATGATTGCCTCCCCTTCACAAATCCCACTTGATCGTGTTTTATTAGGCTCGGAAGACAAGCAGCTACTCTATTCGCTATAATTTTGGCGTAAATTTTTAAATCTGAGTTCAATAGGGATATTGGTCGAAAATTTTGGGGGCTGATGGCAGGCTTGCCCGGTTTAGGCAGCGTCACCACCAGGGCCTCCTCCTCTTTACTCTGGAGAAACGGGATTTTAGACCTTGCATGTTTTTGCTTAAGTTTGGATGCTAGAAGCTTACCTGCCTTGTTAGATTGAGAGTAATAAGTCGCTTTCGCCCTTTTCAAGTTTTTCTCATAGTTATGCAGTAGACAGGCTGTCAGTTGATGGCGCAGTGTCACCAACTTTGCTGCATTGGAGGGGGAAGGAGACTTTTTGTTACTGTTATCTATAGATTTTATTTGGTGCAGTAGTTGATCAATTTCTGCTAACCTAGTTTTCTTTTCAATGTGTCCTAGGCGAATAAATGTTCCTCTGATAAAAGCTTTGTGTGAATTCCATAATATGTCAGGGCTAGGGGCAGAGGGAGCGTTGGTCCAAAAGAATTCCTTCAGATCATTTTCCAAAATTGCTTTATATTTTGGCTGTGACATTAAGAATTCATTGCACCTCCATACGTACGCTCTGGGGCATTCATATTTTTCTCTGAGAGTCAAGGTTATTGCTGCATGGTCTGACCATGTTATTTGTGAAATATCCGATTTCACGGCAAGGGGAATACTAGCTTGTTCTATTAAGAATAGATCTATTCGTGAATAGCTATTATGTACAGTAGAATAGTAGGTGTAATCTTTTTCGGTATTATGAAGGATGCGCCATATATCAAATAAGTCATGGCGCCATACAGCCTGCGAAAATGAAGGATGACGTGTCGTTATACCAGAAGTAGTGTCTACCACTGGGTCCGGAGCCATGTTAAAGTCTCCCATTAATACTAGGCATCCTTGCTTTCTTTTCTCCACTGCTTTCATAAGTCTCCCCAAGAAAGACACCTGCCTTCTGTTTGGGGCGAAAACCGAAACCAATGTGTACGTAACGTTGTTAAGGATACAGACTAATATAACGAATCGCCCTCCAGGGTCAGCATGATGGGACACCAACTGAAATGCCACTGAATCTCTGATCCCAATTAGTGTTCCCCTGCGCTTGGAGGAGCAATGAGCGTGAAATAAATGTGGGTATGAGGAATGTCTAATACGAGTGGCATCTATCTCTAAAAGATGTGTTTCTTGAACTGCAAGAATGTCACAGCCTCGAGCTCGGGCCTCTCCCCACAAATTGGCTCTCTTTTGAGGGGAGTTCAAACCTCTGACATTCATTGACATGATATTAAGTACCATACTTTACAGTTAGTAATGCTACAATGGTCTTACCACAACCACCCACATCAGAAGTTGTCAGTAGCAATAGGAAGCAGATTCGTCTCTGCCTTGTGTACTCACGTTGTCCCAAGTGCCAAAAACGAGGAGAGAACAAACTATGGAAACATTGAAACCAGTGGTTAAGCCACCTAAACAAAACAAAAAGAAGAAATGTGGTACAGCGGACCAGCGGCTGTTGTAATCCTGGGGGGATAAGTTCAGCAGTAGTGGACATGCGAATTCCCTTGTAAGGTGAGTCTCTAGCTGTGCAGCCCTTTTGGTGGATGTCTAGGGGTTTTCGTTCGATGCCATCCGTCAGACACTGGGCCAGGTGGTGGTTTGAGCGTCGGGTCAAGGATCGGAATGTCCCATTTATTTAGCAGCTTCTTGCCGTCTTCCGGAGATTTGGTAACATGAGTAAGGTTGTCCCGGGATACGATCACTCGGACCGGGAATCCCCATTTATATAAGATGTTATGGTGGCGTATTGCTGTAGTGATAGGGATAATTGCCTTCTCAATTGTAGCGTTGCGGCCGAAAGATCGGAGTAGATGGAAATTTTATGGTATGGGTCAGGTAGACGGCCAATTCTCCGTGAGGTCAGCAGCACCAGTTCTTTAGTGCGGTAAAAATGGATCTTTGCTAAGACATCTCTGGGTACGGTTTCGTCCAGGTGTGAAGGTCTTGGGACTCTATGCGCTCTATCAGTGGTTAAATCCATTATCGTGAGATTTGGTATTAGCGTGCATATCAGGTCTTGAAGGAAAACTGTTAGATTACTCGCAGATACTGACTCTGGAATCCCTCTAAACTTCAAGTTGTTGCGCCGTGAGCGATCCTCCAGGTCTGCTATTTTAGCTTTTAGAAACGACACATCTTTTTCCACCTCACAGTGAGCATCTATAAGAACATTGTGGGATGCAGCAAATTCCGCCATTTAAGATTCCACATGAACAGTGCGTTTTTGCAATTCCTGGAGGTCTCTATCTAGCGGTTTAACCATTAAGGACATGTCAGTTTCAGTGATTTACAAAAGGCCATTAGCATATTTTTCATGGAGGCCTCAGTAAGTAAACTTTCCGTAGCCGGAATATCTGCAAAAAAGTCGGTGGATGGCAGTACATACTGTGTGGTATCTCTCACTTCCCCTTCTGGAGACTCGGTGTGCTGGAGCCTGGGTTTCTGTTTGACCGGGCTAGCGGTGGGCGAGTGGGGTGTCTCCACGTTGTTCAGGCCTGTTGGCTTCGGTGTGTCGGCAGGAGAAGGCCCCGGAACCGCGCTTGCCCCGGCCCGCCGAGGAGACAGCCCCGGTGCCTCCGGACCCCCGCACTCCAACAGCTGCGGTATCGACGGCGCTGAAAACGTTCTCCGTTGAGCGAAGAGGGTGAGCAGCTCCTCCGGAGGGTCCCTAGACGGAGTGGAGGCCCCGGAGACAGCTCTGGATCCCGGACCGTCGCCATTTTGATCTTCCCCTCCGCCGTGGGGGAAGTAAAAATCTGAGATTTTCTGCGGTTTTACCGCAGATTTTCTCTTTCTCAGCATCCCTGAAGGTAGGAAGCGTTCCCGATGTCGTTTGGGTAAGTGCAGTCCACGGCCACGTCGCTGTGTCTGTCGCTGTATGAGACTCAGGCCTGGAGCTGTACAATTATGCGGCCATTTCGCTCCACAGTAGGCTACGCCCCCCCAGAGTTTGTTATTTTAATGACTTTCCCTGGGCCTCCAATTATTATACTCTGGGGTCTGAGGAGACCCCAAAGTATAGGAATAGCACTGAAGTGGAGGGGGGCTGTTGGGAGCTTATAATACTGTGTGGGGGCCACTGTGGAGCATATAATACTGGGTGGGGGCCACTGTGGAGCTTATAATACTGGGTGGGGGCCACTGTGGAGCTTATAATACTGGGTGGGGGCCACTGTGGAGCTTATAATACTGGGTGGGGGCCACTGTGGAGCTTATAATACTGTGTCGGGGCCACTGTGGAGCTTATAATACTGGGTGGGGCCACTATGGAGCTTATAATACTGGGTGGGGGCCACTGTGGAGCTTATACTCCATACAGGGCTCCTTCATTTTTTTTTTTAATTACGCCGGGGCAGGTGAAAAAAACTAAACAAAAAAAAAAACCCAAAACTTTCCCTCCTGTCCCCAGTGTCTCCCAGCGCGGTTCGGTCCTGCAGTTCTGTTGTTTTCTTCCAGCTGAAGTTCCCCCTGCACATGACTACCTGTGACATCATGTGACCCCTGAGGCCAATCAGCGGCCTAAGGGAAGGAACCTGGGAAATCACAGCCAGTGAGGAATTCCGGCAAAAAGAAGACAGCGGAGCTGCAGGACCGGACCGTGCTGGGAGGACACCGGAGACAGGTGAGTATGTTTAGTGTATTTTTTTTTTTGGGGGGGGGGGGGATATGGGGGATTCACCTCCCCCGGACTAATGATAAAAAAGAAAAAAAATTATACTGGACAACCTCTTTAAAGTGTGGCGCATTAGGGGGGCCCTGGGAGGTATATAAAGGGGTTGTCCAGGCATAATTTGTTATGGTTTATCCTCAGGATAGGCCATAAATACCTGATCGGTAGGGGGCTGACACACGGCCCCATCAGCTGTTTGGAGCCACTTCTGGAGCCCGTTCTGTACACAACACAGGGCCAGAAGCAGAAAGTTCCATCTGCTGTATAGCAGCCCGGCGCCGTCACTGCAGCTCAGCTCCTACTGACTTCAATAAGTGCTGAGATGCAGTGAAGGTGCCCGGCTAATACACAGAGGACAGAGCTTTCTGCTTCTGACCCTGTATTGTGTACAGGACGGGCATCAGAAGTAGCTCCATACAGCTGATAGCGTAGGCTATAAAAAAGATTAACCCTGGACAACCCCTTTAATATGCCCCACACAGTTTAATGTCCCCCCCACATGATGTTAGCCCCCATCACTGCTCCCACACAATATAATGACCCCATCACTGTTCCCCATACAGTATGGGGGACCAGTGAAGAGGCCACTATGTGGGGGGACCAGTGAAGTGACCATAGAAAAATTTGGCCCAGACAACCCCTTAAAAGAGGTTGTCCATAAACTGGAGCGACCACTGTGTCGGCCGCCAGGGAGGTGTAAAAATAAGAAAATTTTTAAAAAAGCATACTCACCTGTTCCCAGCACCCCGTTGTCGCCAGCATGAGGCTGAATGGACAATGGCAGCGGACAACGGAGCGCTGGGGACAGGTGAGTATGCTTTTTAATTTACTTATTTTTTACTTTAAACCTCCCGCCAGCCACATGGGTTGCTCCAATTCCTGGACAACCTCTTTAAAGGATTTATCCATCTTTCTAATATTGATGGCCTGTCCTTAGGAGCTTTTTGTCCTTATCAGCTTTTCCAGGACAGTGCGGCTACAGGTAAAGGTAACAATTCTTGGAGCCACGCTGTTCACTTGCCATACAAGGTGTAGCAGTAGGTTTAGGTAGTGCAGTGGTGCACATCGTATAGTGGGTGAGCAGCATGGCTCCCGGCATGTTATTACCTTTAGCCGCCCTGTCTCGGTACCGCTGATCTGCAGGGGTCCTGATGGTGGGCCCCTAGAAACAATTCCACTGGTGGGCCCTAGACATCCCAGTCCGACACTGTCTGTATGGACTAATTTCCACTTAGGTCGGTATTCGTAGTACAGCCTGACCAAAGCGGGGAGGAATGACTTCCAATAGGGCTCCTTCTCACACTTAGGGTGAAGTAGTCGGTCACTGACAGTACTGCCCAGCGCTATCACGGTCTCATGCATGGGATGGGACTTATTCTCCCGCATGAAGCTCACCACGGACAGTATCCTTCTGTCACCCACCACCTGCACTGCGTCCAGTGTTCTCCCCAGGATAGAGCTGGCCCTTCTAATCAGCTTGTCAAGTTTATTTCTATCCCTGGTTGATATACTGCTCCCCCAGTGGGCCACTCCGAAGAAGATGGCTGATTCCACTACTGAGTTGAAAAAAGTCCTACGAAGTGCCCCCTGGACTCCAAAGGCTCACAGCCTCTTAAGCAGGTAGAGCCTAATGTGGCCCTTCCTGTACAGGACCTCCATGTGATCTGCCCAGTCCAGCTTATTATTGAGGAGCACAACCAGGTACTTATAGGTGTTGACATTCTTGATGCCCGTCCCCTGGATGTCCACTGGTTTAGGAGGGCATCTGCGTTTACGGAAGTCCACCACCATCTCCTTGGTCTTCCCAGCGTTAATCCTCAGGTGGTTCCCCAGGCATCAGTCCACAAAATCCCGGTTCAGTTCTCTGTACTACCTGTCATCTTGTCTGTGATGAGGCCTACTATTGCAGAGTCATCAGAATACTTCTGTAGGTAGCAGCTAGATGAGTTGCACCTACAATCTGCAGTGTAGAGTGTGAAGAGGAAAGGGGCAAGAACTGTACCCTGAGGTGCCCCCCGTATTACAGATCACGGTATCTGACACACAGTCCCGGGTTCTCACATACTGAGGTCGATTTGTGAGGTAGTCTAGGATCCAGTTGGAGAGGTGGTGGTCCTCTCCAGCAAGGGCCAGCTTGTCTCTCAGTAACCCCGGCTGTATGGCATTAAAAGCACTGGAGAAATCAAAGAACATTATTCTCACAGTGTTCTCTGGTTTCTCCAGGTGAGAAAGAGCCCTGTGCAGAAGGTGGATGATGGCATCATTCACCCCAATGCCTGGCCGATAAGCAAACTGGAGAGGGTCCATAGCTGAGCTCACTAGAGGGCAGAGATGTGTGAGAACCAATCTCTCTAAGATCTTCATCAGGTGGGATGTCGATGGTACTGGTCTGTAGTCGTTGAGGTCCATAGGGTGAGGTTTCTTTGGACCGGTACCACACAAGAGGATTTCCATAATTCAGGGACTATTTCCAGCTTCAGGCTCCTATTAAACATATATGTAATAATACTACACAGCTGATCCCCACAAGTCTTAATTAGCCTTGCACTGATGTCATCTGGCCCTGCGGCTTTCCCCGCCTTGATCTTCTTTAGCTCCCTTCTCACCTGGGCACGTGTAAAGGTCAGACTGTGGTCAGATAAAGACAGATTTTTGGATTTACTGGTCTGGTGGGAAGTAGCCACAGAGGGTGAAGTCATTGAGGTAAGGGGAACAGAAGGACATGCTGGGGTGGGAGGAGCTGGTGTGTGACCAAATCTATTGAATAGATTTAGTTCGTTAAGCCAATTAACATTTCCTTCTATCTGGCAGACAGACTGTCTATGACCCAAAACTGACCTAAGCCCATCCCAGACTCCCCTTATGTCTTTTCTTTCCATTTGATTTTCCATTTTATTCTTAGAATTGGCTTTTTCCAGCCTGATTTGACGCCTAAGCTCATTCTGTACCTCCCTCAGCCCCTCCTTATCTCTTGCCTTGAATGCCATCTTTTTCTCCTTAAGTAGTGTTTTTATATCAGAATTAATCCATGGTTTGTTGTTAGAGAAGCACCTCACCACTTTTGTGGGTACTGTGTTGTCCACACAAAAATTAATGTAACCCGTTATACAGTGTGTGAGTCCTTCTATGTCTTCTCCATGAGAATCCTGCAGCACTTCCCATGCGGTTTTGTCAAAAATGCCCCTCAGAGCCTCATCAATTTCCTCGGACCATATCCTCACTGTACGGGTGACAGCTGGTTCCCTACATACAAGTGGCTTGTACACAGGTTGGAGACGCACTAGGTTGTGATCCGATCTTTCCAGGGGTGGTAGGGCTGATGAGTTATATGCTTCCCTCGCATTAGCAAAGAACAACTCCAAAGTTTTGTTATCTCTTGTGTGGCAGGTTACATACTGTGTGAGACTGGGAAATGTGGATGATGGAGAGACATGGTTGAAGTTTACAGACACAAGCAGGAGAGCCTGGGGGTGTAAGACTGCAACTGGCTCACCATGGCTTGTAGGACCTCAGAGGCAGCATCAGCTTTCGCAGAGAGTGGGGCATATGCAGCTATCACAATGACATGTGATAGTTCCCTCAGTAGATAGAAAGGTCTCATGCTCACAGGTAATAGTTCAATGTCCTTACAGCAAGTTTGCTCCTTCATCACAATGTGCCTAGGATTACACCATCTATCATTCACAAATATCACCAGCCCCTCCTCCTTTCTTCTTACCGATTTCCCTTGTCCTGTCCTCCTGAAGGAGTTTAAAGCCATCCAAGGAGTGTCCGAAGTAACTTCAGTGAGCCAAGTCTCTGTAAACAGCATCATGCTACACTCCCGAAACTCCTGATGATGCCTGGTGAGCGCCGTCAGTTCGTCTATCTTGTTCGCAAGAGATCTTACATTGCCCATAACGATGGAGGGGAGAACAGGTCTAAAACATGTCTTACTAATCCTCTGAAGGGCTCCAGCTGTACAGCCTCTTCTTTTTTTCCTCCAAATTTCCGGGGGAATGTCTGGTCTAGTAGCATGCAGCCCTGCTGTGTCTCTAAGCTGCAACAGTTTATCCCTGGAGTAGACAAAAGAATCCTGGCCACACGCAGGGTCTGCAGACACAATAGTTCTCATTGAAAGCACAACAAAACAAACAAAAAGTATCACAAAGGTCCAATTCCAAGTCCTCATATAGTTCTTCATAGTGCAATGCCCCTTACATAGAGTGATAAAACAAAACAAAGAAAGGTAAAGAAGAGAAAACTTGAGGTGAGCAGGAGCTGCAGTAACAGGCTGTGACTCCAGCAGCGGCATCTTGGGGGAAAAAAAAAAAAAAAAAAAATAGGCCCACCAATGAAGTTCTCACCACCTCATATACCTTATTGTCCCTAAAATCCTGAAGCTCTCTGATGTACTATTGGTGTTTTCTTTCTTTCATATATGAGGTATATTCTGTTATTTAGGTTTCCATATTGTTCTGTTTTTTTTTTTTTTTTATCTTTTTATCAAAGCCTGGTTCTGATGTAAAGGCCTGGTTCCTTCAATCGCTTCATTTAGCTCCCCTGGGTTCATTTTTTCTTCCTCCCACAGAATATACATCAGTCTTAAAATCAATTGCTTCTTTCTCCCAATGTCTTCTCATGTTTTGAGTCTTAATCCTAGGTGTTGGAACCAGAGGGTCCTGGATCCTGAGGCCTCTCAGGGTTATTTTATTTTTGAGGTAGTTATCTAAGCTGTGTACACCAGGATAGTGTATATTCTTTGTATAGTTTGGTCACTGTTGCAAATGATGCACTGGATGATGGATTGAATGTCATTGGTTTCTCAGAGAACACATTTGGTCACAGCTGATGAATCTGTATTTTGATGCAGATTTGAATGTGAATTTGCCATAGACTTGCTGTGCATTTAACCAGCAAGTTAAATTTCATTTTTGTTTTTGTGTGTCTATATGGATCTTTGAACTGTCAACGGAAATCCTTCATTGCAGAGCCCCCTGGGAGGAGGGATGAGTGTGAGAGAATAGTATGGCATTTTCATGCTGCAGACGCAAGAGATGTGCCTGCAGCATGATTTCCGCATCTCCACTGTATAACACAGCCTGGACTAACTGCCCTAGTCAGAAAATACTCAGACTTTAGCAGCGTAACCCCTCAAATGCTGTAATCAATAGCAATCACAGCATCTGGGTGGTTAGGGGACAATATCACCCCACCCTTCCAGCCCTCAGATCCCTGGCTGCCTTTATCTATTGCACATAGGGAAACTATGTGCGCTGTACTGAAATACAATGTATTGACGTACACTGCACTGGGGATCCCAGGTTCAAATCCCCTTGTGGGACAGGAAAAAAATGTAAAAAGTTTAAAAAGTATAAAAGATAGTGTAAAAAAAATAAGTAAATAATAAAAAGTTTAAAAATTCACTTTATAATTTAACCCCTTAAGGACACAGCCTAAAGCTTGGAATGGAAAGAGCGCTATATGGCTTTAGGAGGGAAGATTTTGCTGGAATGGCTTTTGGGTGCCATGTTGCATTTGCAGAGTCCCTAGAATACCAGTACCATGGAAATCCCAGCAAAAGTTACCTCATTTTGGAAACTACATAGAATTTATCAAGTGGTATTATTATAATTTTTGCGCCCAAAAGTGCTTCCCAAAAATTAATGTTCAAGTGAAAATTTAAATATTTAAAGAAATATGCCATTTCAGTGCCTAATATGATGTGCTCACTTTGTGTCAACAGAGAGGGACACTCCTAAAATTTAAGTGGGCTATCCCAGGTACAAAAATTTGTATATGTTGGCATAAACTGCTGTTTGGGCACAGCAGGGCTCAGAAGGAGCTGTGCTTTTTAGCTTTTGGAGTATAGATTTAGAGTGACAGGTTTCTGGATGCCATGTTGTTTTTGCAGAGCCTTGTAGGTGCCAGTAAATTGGAATTCCCCAAGAAGTGCCATTTTATGGTCTATGCAAACATGATATGTCACTTGATAAATCCCTTGAGGGGTGTAGTTTCCAAAATGGGGTCATGTGTCTGCAGATTCCCCTTTACTACAAATTCAGGGTCTATGCAAAAGTAGCAGTTTATACTCACATATGACATTGTAAGCCCTTGCGGGAAGGGCCCTCTATCCCACTGTGCCAGTTGGTCACTGTTAGAAGTGTATTTGTTTGTATATATTGTTTACTGTATGTAAACCCTCAAATGTACAGCACCATGGAATTAATGGTGCTATATAAATAGATAATAATAATTGTTAAGTATGTTATCCTGAGTACAACAGTGTCATACATGTGGGCATAATCTGCTGTTCAGGGTTCAGATGTGAAGGAGCGCTATGTGGCTTTTGGAGAGCAGATTTAGATGTTTGACATGAGGACACCATGTCATGTTTGCCGAGCCCCTAAGGTACCAGTAAAGTGGAAACCCCTATGGAGTAACCCCATTTTAAAAACTGCACCCCTCGAAGAATTTATCAAGCTGTGTAATGAACATTAGTATCCTAGACAGGAATGCACAGCGGATGGTAAAAAGTTAATGTGTAAGCTGTGCGGAGTACAATGGAAACACCAAATTCCCTACTCTATTCCCATTAACTCCTATGATTGGGGGGTCATTCTGGTGTCTTTTCCCTCATAAGCTCTAAGTATGGAGTGCCCTCTGATATATGCTTGAACAGCTTATATACTCCCTTCCTGCCGCAGCCACTTTTGTCCCAGTAATTTGGTGATTTGTGGGGTTTTTGTCTTCACATTGTGCAAGCTATATATTTTTTTATTTTTCTGATGATGTAGCCATATGAAGACTTGTTTTATTGCGAGATGATATGCATTTTGTAATGACATCATTTTGGGATGCCTATAACTTACTGACTAAATTTTATTAACTTCGTGGTGGATTAAAAAAAATATGATTATGGTGATACCTAATTTATTTATTTATTTTTATTTAAATCTATTTGGGGATATAAATCAATTGTTTTTGTATTGTCATCTTCTGAGAAGTGTAACATTTTTATTTTTTTTTTTGTTGACAGAGTTGGGTGATGGGTTATATTTTGCGCTCGTTTTGGGGTACATATGACTTTTTGATCACTTTTTATACTATGTTTTATGTGGCAAAAAATCATTACAGGTGCATCTCAATAAATTAGAATATTTTTGAAACGTTCATTCATTTCAGTAATTCAATAATTCAAATCATAATCATCAGTCTTCCATGATTGTGTGTCCTACTGAACCAGACTGAGGGACCATTTAAAGGCTTAGGAAACCTTTTTTAATTTAATTACTGAAAGAAATAAACGTTTCAAAGATATTTAAATTTATTGAGATGCACCTGTACTTCCAGCGTTTTTTTCCCATTTTTTTTTTTTTTCATGATGTTCATTGTGCAAGTGACAGCTAATATCTGCTCCAGAGCCTGCCAGCTCAGACACTGAGCGGGCAGGAGGCTTCCATCTTAATAGTACGGCGTGTTGCCTCAAGTCACTGGCAACTGTGCTGTACTATTATGATGTGTGTCATTAATCGGTTAAAAAATGGATAATGTAAACAAATTAAACAATCATATTAGGTACCCCATGTGCCCTCTCTTTCCAAAAATAGCGTTATTTGTGAATTCTGTAGGAAGAAAAAGAAAGAAAAAAAAAAGTACAGTGCGCAAACTAATCCATTTTGGTCACTGTACTTCAAAAAGTGATCAAAAAGTAATGCATACTAAAAATTTGTATAGATAAAAACTACAATATAACCCGGTATAATTGACCCATGGAACAAAGTTGCCATATCATTTTTAATGCAGAGTGAACACCATAAAAACAAAATGCAAAAAATAATGATAGGATTGTAGTTTTTTTCACAAGTACCCCACATGGACATTAATAAATGCTAATCAAATTATTGTACCTAAAAATGGAGCTAAAACAGCAAAACAAAAAGTTATGAATTTTGGAAGGCAGAGATTGAAAACATTAAAAAAGTCAGCAAGCATTATCGTCCAAACTACTGCATTCTTAAAGGGTTAAACAACAGGAATAATTAATATTAATGAGACCTGTTCAAATTAATCCACTGTCCAGTCACCTACAAAGAATTAGAATAATAGACCAGGGCTGCTCTGAAACCTGAGGTAAGAGTTAACATTATAAAACTTGATAATGATCAGAGGAACTTACATGTGGGGTCTGTCAATGTGAGGCCATCCATATTATTTCAGCCCCTGGGATTATGAAGGGCTGTAAGGTTTTTCAGTTTTTCTCCCTTTTTATTTTATAACTGTTTGCTTGTGCTATGCCATTCTGATTTTGTCTCTTTTGTAAGCACTTAACCTTTTTGTGTTAAAGTATTCACTTTAATGTTAGTCCCTGTATACTGAACGGATCCATTACCTTTTTAAGTGTGTTTTGCTTTCTGACTGTTGAAGAGCAGTGAGCATGTATGTATTGGGTTCCTATTGGTCCTGAATATAATTGGTGGTGGCAGCATGTATGTGAGGTGCATAGTCTGTGTTGGGGTGTGATTTATGCTCAATTTTCATCCTGAGTGAAGGGTGAATGCAAGATATAGTGTAGAGTGGAGAAAATGGACCCTTAGCAGTGGCACCCAAGTCCTGTGCAGGATGGTACATAATTGACACAAATATATAAAGATGTTTATATAGATGCATTTTTAAGGAAATATTAAACCTAAATTTACAGCAAACCATAATGTATGCTGTTTTTGAAATCACATGTTTTACATTTTTTAATATTGTTAGTCATTTTCATTGGTGTAGAAAAAACAGCACGTGTCAATGCAAGTAAAAACAGCATGTGTAATGAAAACCACAAGCTCTGATCAAAAATGAAAAAAAATGTTTGGTTTCAAGAAAAGTATGTGTTAATGGGAATAAAAATAAAACTGTGTAAAACCACTACTGGTCTTTGCTTCAAAAACTTAATCAAGAATCCTGTAAATGTGTTCTAACCGTAGATGTTTTCTCACATACAGTGGGGAAAAAAAAGTATTTAGTCAGCCATCAATTGTGCAAGTTCTCCCTCTTAAAAAGATGAGAGAGGCCTGTAATTGACATCATAGGTAGTCCTCAACAATGAGAGACAAAATGACAAAACATATCCAGAAAATCACATTCTCTGATTTTTAAAGAATTTATTTGCAAATTATGGTGGAAAAAAAGTATTTGGTCAATAACAAAAGTTCATCTCAATACTTTGTTATATATCCTTTGTTGGCAATGACAGAGGTCAAACCTTTTCTGTAAGTCTTCACAAGATTGGCACACACTGTTGCTGGTATGATGGCCCATTCCTCCATGCAGATCTCCTCTAGAGCAGTGATGTTTTGAGTCTGTCGCTGGGCAACACGGACTTTCAACTCCCTCCAAAGGTTTTCTATGGGGTTGAGATCTGGAGACTGCCTAGGCCACTCCAGGTCCTTGAAATGCTTTTTATGAAGCCAGTCCTTTGTTGCCCTGGTGGTGTATTTGGGATCATTGTCATGCTGAAAGACCCACCCACGTTTCATCTTCAATGCCCTTGCTGATGGAAGGAGGTTTGCACTCAAAATCTCACGATACATGGCCCCATTCATTCTTTCATGTACACGGTCCCTTTGCAGAGAAACAGCCCCAAAGCATGATGTCACCCCCATGCTTCACAGTAGGTATGGTGTTCTTTGGATGCAACTCAGCATTCACTCTCCTCCAAACACGACGAGTTGTGTTTCTACCAAACAGTTCTACTTTGGTTTCATCTGACCATATGACATTCTCCCAATACTCTTCTGGAACATCCAAATGCTCTCTAGCAAACTTCACTGCAGGATCTGAGTCCCTGGTAATGTAGTGTGTTACTGACGGTAGCCTTTGTTACGTTAGTCCCAGCTTTCTGCAGGTCATTCACTAGGTCCCCCCGTGTGGTTCTGGGATTTTTGCTCACCGTTCTTGTGATCATTTTGACCTCACGGGGTGAGATCTTGCGTGGAGCACCTGATCGAGGGAGATTATCAGTGGTCTTGTATGTCTTCCATTTTCTAATTATTGGCTCCCACGGTTTATTTCTTCACGCCAAGCTGCTTGCCTATTGCAGATTCAGTCTTCCCAGCCTGGTGCAGGTCTACAATTTTGTTTCTGGTGTCCTTCCACAGCTCTTTGGTCTTCACCATAGTGGAGTTTGGAGTGTGACTGTTTGAGGTTGTGGACAGGTGTCTTTTATACTGATAACAATGTCAAACAGGAGCCATTACTACAGGTAATGAGTGGAGGACAGAGGAGCCTCTTAAAGAAGAAGTTATAAGTCTGTGAGAGCCAGAAATCTTGCTTGTTTGTAGGTGACCAAATACTTATTTTCCTCCATAATTTGCAAATAAATTGTTTAAAAATCAAACTGTGATTTTCTGGATTTGTTTCCTCATTTTGTCTCTCATAGCTGAGGTCTACCTATGATGTCAATTACAGGCCTCTCTCATCTTTTTAAGTGGGAGAACTTGCACAATTGGTGGCTGACTAAATACTTTTTTCCCCCACTGTAGTAAAGTACAGGTTCAGATGCCAGTTATACTGTATCACTGTAAAGAGAAACAAGACCAGAATGCATTTTTTTTTCTAATCAACATCAATGATAACTGTTCATGGGAGTGTGACCAATATTTGTTGTTAAATTTGCAGGTGGAACAACAGTGCATTGAATATTATTCTCACAAGGACCTTAAAAAGAGTAATGAACCACCTGTACAGGTTGAACTCTACTATGAGAGCCTTTGTGGAGGTTGCCGCAAATTTCTTCTTCTTCAACTCTTTCCAACTTGGCTAATGTTGAATGAGATTATGAATGTTACACTGGTGCCTTATGGTAATGCACAGGTGAGGATCAATACCTATAAAAATCAGCATGCTAGAAAAAAATTGTATACATATATACAGTATATATGTCAGTAATACTTTTTATTTTCAGTGTTAAGAAAAGTGGTGATAAAATTTGGTTTTGTGAGTCTAACCTAAAGATAATGAAAATGGACATTTTAGCTATATTTTAAATTGTTGGATATTTGAGCCAACTAACAACACACAACTAATGTCCGCAAAAAGAGTCATTCATGTTTGAAAGAACATTACCAGAAAGATTGTTTATCTTTTCCAAGATCTCATCTAAAATGTCTGGCCAGGATGAATAACTGTAGTGGCCGATATGGGCTAAAATATGTGTAGTTGCTTTTGTAATATAATGGATCACCACATACGATGGTTTGCTCAATAGTTGCTCAATAATCACTCCATGTCTATGTAATGTGTGCCATCTCCTTTAGCTTGTGTATAGGTAGAGAAAGCTGGGTGTTCCCTATAGTTCTCAGGCTGTTAATGAGGTATATTTAGCTGGGAGGATTCAATAAGGCAGATGAGAAGCCTTTCCACGATGTTCCCACTCTGGGGAAGACTGGCTGAGCCAAGAGATCTGGTAAGAACTATGGGGCAGATTTATGAAGACTGGCATTACTCACACCAGTCTTCATAGCCCCTCCACCGGCGGACAGTGTGTCTCATATGCAGCATCCCAGAGTGCTCCTGCTTCTATTGTGTTTATCTTTGTGCCTCTGGGTGTGTTTGTATGTCCTGTCTATATGTTTCATGTTATACAGTGTGTAAGGGAATCACTAGAGGAGCGATTCCCCAGTAGCTGCTGGAGAACTTAGGGGGGAGGGGCACAACAAGACAGTGGACCCTAAGCTGAATCCCCCCACTGTCCCTGGCTAACTTGCCCGATCTGTCCTAGGTGACAGCCAGCAACCAGTTGACAGTCCCTCCTTATAATAAGTGATAACACAGAACGCAGACAGGACGCACAAACAACAAAGGGAGGTCAGCTAGCCAAGGGGTCGGTAACAATCGAGCAATGCAGTACAGAATCAAAATCCAAGAGAATAGTCAAAGGTAAGCCAGTGGTCAGAAAATCAGAAGAGCAGGTAACAAGGAACAAGGAGTATAGCCAGTAAGCGAAATGCAATAGCAGGCGCCAATGGGAAAGTGAGCAAACAATAAATAGGGAGAAAGAACCTGCCCCAGACTTGATAGGAGGACAGGCTGTCAATCACAAAGGCAGGACTAAAGTTAACTCTTAGTGGAGCAGGGGGAGAGCAAGGTGAAGGAGAAGGGCGTGGTGGAAAATCAATTAAGGAGGTGAGGGAATAGGACAGTGTTCAGACAATACAAGAAAAACCCAAAGGAAAGAATCACAACTGGACACGCCTCCTGCGCCGCAGCGTGTGCCCAGAGGACAGCGCCAAAGCCCGGACAGGCAAGGACGTTACACAGTGCCTTGCAATAGTATTTGGCCCCCTTGAACTTTTCAACCTTTTGCCACATTTCAGGTTTCAAACATAAGGATATAAAATTTAAATTTTTTGGTGAAGAATCAACAAGTGGGACACAATCGTGAAGTGGAATGAACTTTATTGGATATTTTATACTTTTGTAAAAAATAAAAAACTGAAAAGTAGGGCGTACCAAATTATTCGGCCCCCTTAAGTTAATACTTTGTAGCGCCACCTTTTGCTGCGATTACAGCTGCAAGTCGCTTGGGGTATGTCTCTATCAGTTTTGCACATCAAGAGACTGAAATTCTTGCCCATTCTTCCTTGGAAAACAGCTGGAGCTCAGTGAGGTTGGATGGAGAGCGTTTGTGAACAGCAGTTTTCAGCTCTTTCCACAGATTCTCGATTGGATTCAGGTCTGGACTTTGACTTGGCCATTCTAACACCTGGATACGTTTATTTGTGAACCATTCCATTGTAGATTTTGCTTTATGTTTGGGATCATTGTCTTGTTGGAAGATAAATCTCCGTCCCAGTCTCAGGTCTTTTGCAGACTCCAACAGGTTTTCTTCCAGAATGGTCCTGTATTTGGCTCCATCCATCTTCCCATCAATTTTAACCATCTTCCCTGTCCCTGCTGAAGAAAAGCAGGCCCAAACCATGATGCTGCCACCACCATGTTTGACAGTGGGTATGGTATGTTCAGGGTGATGAGCTGTGTTGCTTTTACGCCAAACATATCGTTTTGCATTGTGGACAAAAAGTTCGATTTTGGTTTCATCTGACCAGAGCACCTTCTTCCACATGTTTGGTGTGTCTCCCAGGTGGCTTTCTTCTTGCCACTCTACCATAAAGGCCAGATTTGTGCAGTGTATGACTGATTGTTGTCCTATGCACAGACTCTCCCACCTCAGCCGTAGATCTCTGCAGTTCATCCAGAGTGATCATGGGCCTCTTGGCTGCATCTCTGATCAGTCTTCTCCTTGTTTGAGATGAAAGTTTAGAGGGATGGCCGGGTCTTGGTAGATTTGCAGTGGTCTGATACTCCTTCCATTTCAATATGATCGCTTACACAGTGCTCCTTGGGACGTTTAAAGTTTGGGAAATCTTTTTGTATCCAAATCCGGCTTTAAACTTCTCCACAACAGTATCACGGACCTGCCTGGTGTGTTCCTTGGTCTTCATGATGCTCTCTGCGCTTTAAACAGAACCCTGAGACTATCACAGAGCAGGTGCATTTATACGGAGACTTGATTACACACAGGTGGATTATATTTATCATCATCAGTCATTTAGGACAACATTGGATCATTCAGAGATCCTCACTGAACTTCTGGAGTGAGTTTGCTGCACTGAAAGTAAAGGGGCCGAATAATATTGCACGCCCCACTTTTCAGTTTTTTATTTTTTACAAAAGTTTAAAATAACCAATAAATTTCGTTCCATTTCAGAACTGTGTCCCACTTGTTGTTGATTCTTCACCAAAAAATTAAAATTTTATATCTTTATGTTTGAAGCCTGAAATGTGGCAAAAGGTTGAATAGTTCAAGGGGGCCAAATACTTTCGCAAGGCACTGTATGTATTGTTTGCAGCACTCCCTATTGTATTTTCCCTGTAAGTTTCCCCACTGTATGGTCCCCCCACACTTTGTACAGCCCTGGCCTGCACAGGCCACTGGGTGGGGTCAGGGAGACTTTTGGTCTCCAGAGAACCATTGGAGCCTTACAGTAGTGTGTAGTTGGAGACAGAGCAAGCCAGCTCTGTACTCTGTGACCCAACAGCTTCCACAAAGCCGCCAGAGGGAGAAGAATCTGCCCAAGGCCCATCTAAAGACAGCCCTGAGACAGGGAAATTCTGCTGTCCGACATTTGGATATTGTTCCAGGAGGAGAGAAGTATGCCTGTGTCAGGAGAAAAGGAGGCCTGTGCCTGGAGGTTTTGTTCGGGACCCTCTATCTAAAAGGTAACCAGACTCCTGGAAGGACTGCCTTGGAGTACAGCCCCTGTATCCTCTGCTGGAGGTGGCTGAGTTGTGGAGATAGAGTTGTTGGAGTGGAGTACGGCACTGGAGCCTTATCATAACTGGGCATCCCCTCAAGTCCAAGGCTGGGAATACTAGACAGTGGGAGACTACTAATCCCATTCGGAAGCTGCAAGGTTTACAGTTTGTTGAGTAAAGTTTAACCTGTTTCAACTGTACTGCTGCCTCCTGAGTCTTTCCGGCATTACCATCATGGCCCATCCGAACACCATCAAACTAGCTCAGGGTAAGACAGGACCCCTCTCCAATTGGAAGTGCCCTGGGGAACTACTACCACCACCATCTGGTAGCACAGCAGGCCCCCTTGTTGGTGTCTGGCCTAGGAACTGAGGAGATAGGCCGAATTCCCTCAACCAATCCGGAGGCACATCATCCGCCACTATTACTCCCATCCTCTGGTTCCCATCCATCTGGGTTGCAGCACATATATGACAAGACACACGTCTCCTCATAAATGATGCGCACCAATGCAGGCCCTTGCACTGGAGGGGAAATGCACGCTAGCTCATAGCTGACGTACATTTCCCACATCATTTATGCAAGATTTCTGGTGTAAATGATAAATTCGGCAGGGCTGATGGCCCTGACCCCTGTCCGCCCTCACCACACCCCCTTTTAGAAGCAAAAAAGTCACTTTATTGCATACAATACTGATCCTTGTTTTAAAAGATAGACTGGCGAACATAAACAGACGGAACAATGTTAAGTTCCGTGGCATACCGGAGTCAGTCGCTGCCAGGGACTTGATACCTTTCTTACAGCAGTTAATGAAAGCGACCCTGCCACATAGCTCCAATGCGGACCTGATTATAGACAGGGCTCACCGCCTACCTAAGCCGAAAGGTATGTCTGACCATATTCCTAGGGACACTCTTGCCCGCATACACTTCTACCATGTCAAAGACCGTCTCATGTTCGAATCAAGGAAAAGATCTTGCCTGAACCGTTCAAGGCGATTCAACTATTTGCAGACCTTTCTCAGGCACCCATCGCCATCACCAAAAGAAAGCTTGTTCCTATAACGGCGGTCCTACCTCACCACAATGTTCCCTACAAATGGGGATTTCCTACTAAAGTTCTTGTCCTCAAAAATGGGGTGATCCACTCATTTAATTCCTTCAAAACTGGGAAAAGTCTTATCACTTAATGTAAGGGGCCTGAACAGTCCCTTGAAGTGCTCACTGTTGTGGAAGGAGGCTCTCAGATCTGTGACCCTCATCCACCGAGGTTCTCTCATGAACTGTTCCCTCACATTTATTGCTCAAATGCTACTAGGAAGGTTGCTGGTGTTTTCATAGCAATTAAAAATATGGTTTCCTTTCAGTTGATACAGGTCCTTACAGATCCTAAGTACCGTTACGTAGCTCTTATATGTTTGATTGATAATTGTCCTTTTACTATCTTGAACTTGTACTGTCCTAACTCATCTCAAATATCCTTTTTGGGATCCTGGCTCCAGCAAGAAGAGCTTCATGATGCCTGGAGGTGTTTACACGCCTCCGAGAATGACTTTACATACTATTCTGCCAGGCACCATTTCTACTCCAGGATAGACATGTTCCTGGTCCAGACTGACATGCTCCTTAGAGTGCAAAGTTGCGAGATAGGTAATATTACGTGGTCTGACCACGCACCTATTTCTCTTACAATCCACTCTGGTGCTACAACAATCCCTTCTGTGTCATGGTGCAATAATACCTATGTTATGTCCCTGACACCAGTCACTGAGAAATTGACTGCTGACACTACTGAATTTTTTAATAATAATTCCCCCTCGGTAGATGATAAGTTTTGTCTTTGGAATGCCCACAAGGCCTTTGTCAGGGGCCTATTGATACAGCATATCTCGCGTTTTAAGCGCATGAGATTGCAAACAATGAAGGAGCTACTCACTTCTATTGCAACTCTAGAACAGCAACATAAGACTGCACCTAGCCCCACCCTATTGACTGCTCTGCAGAAAGCTAGAGACGACTTGAGAGTTCACCTACTGGTGGATTTTGAAAAACATTCCAAACACTTGAAAGTCTCTTACTATTGGTCATATAACAAAGCAAGCAGATTAATGGCACAACGAGTTAAGGCAGCAAGAATCAAATCCAAAATTCCATTTATTTTTTCTTTTTTTTTTGTCAAATCTTTATTTAACGTATAAGTAGCAAACACAGGAATAAAACAGCTTATTATCAGAACATAGCCGAACCAAGTGTGGTCCCGTGAGTTAAAGCAACACATGAGTTTTAATTAAAAAGGGGGAAGGGGTAGTAAAGGAAGTGCGGGTGAGGGGTCGGGTGAGAAAAGAGGGACAGGTGGGACAATCAACGGCAGTAACGCAAAGTAAAGCGGAAGAAAGCAGCAAGCAATTAGCCATAAACAGTACAGTAACCAGTACAGTGAGCAGTCTTATTCGTCTCCTAGTCCGAAGTTGCCGGGGAACAACAGCACAAAGCACAGTGCAGACAGGAGCAACCGCAATCCCCAAGCCTGAGGGCAGGAGGTAACAAATAACAAATAAATAGATGTAACAGAGGTGTAAGAAATTTAGACAAAGGGTTCCGGAACGAGAGCTCACCAAGAGGTATCCAGGACTCAATAAGAAAAAAAAGGAAAGGAAGAACCTATGCTCGACCGGTAAACCTGAGCCAGGGGGACCATGTCTTGAGAAATTTGCTAAGGGAGCCGGTGGCCCAACTAGTGAGCTCCTCAAACCTGCAGATTTGATTTACCCGGGCTAGCCACTCCGCTTGGGTTGGTGGAGTAGTTTGCAACCACTTCTGGGGAATCAAAAATTTTGCAGCTGCCATCAGGTGTGTGGTTAAGTCTTCCCTAGAGGGTGTAAAAGCACCATCAGGTAAGGCCAATACAATCTGGGTGGGCGATATCTGAAAGCGAGAGGAGAAAATCGTCTGTATCATGGATTCAACCGACTTCCAATATAAGGCCAGGGCCAGGCATGTCCACCATAAATGAGAAAGAGAGCCAGTGGCCTGGTTGCATCGCCAGCACCGGTCTGTATCCGACAGGTTGTAAGCATGTAATCACTCCGGTGTTTTTTACCACTTACTTAGTAACTTGTAATGGTTCTCCTGAATTCTGACACAGTTGGAAAAACCATGCGAGTCTTAACCTGGTCATTCGTTAGAGAGATACCAAGCTCTTTCTCCCAAGAGTGTAGGAAAACCGGTCTCGTTAGCTCTCTTTTTACAAACATAGGTATGGTAAATATGGGACACCTTTCTGAGTTTCAGAAGGGGGGGCAAAAGCAATTTTTCAAAATCCGTGGACTCCGCCCTAATCTGATGTTTTGTCTTAAAGAGTGTATATAGGCTAGTTAAAGGTCTAGACTGGAGTAAGGTCAGTTTTGGAAGTCCCGTGAGGTCCCTACACTGTTGGTCCGTCAATGGATGGTCGTGCTGTTTCCATTTATTTTTTCTAAATCGACCAACGCAAAACTTCTCTATCCTCAGCATATTGCTGACGAATTTAGTAAACACTATCAGGACCTGTACAATCTGAGGGAAGACCTGGACACCGCGCAGCCTTCTAAGTCGGATGTTAATCAGTTCCTAAATTCCTTGCACCTTCCTTCCATTACCCATACACTGCTTCAGTCACTAAATGCTGTTATATCTACTCAGGAAGTGGCTAAGGCGATAGATGGCTTGAAACTTAATAAATCCCCTGGTCCAGATGGGTTCTCTGGGGAATATTACAAACTATTTAAGTCACTTATTCTTATTCACCTTACAGAGGTATTTAACCTAGCTATGTCAACAGGTAAATTTCCCCTAGAGATGTTATCTGCAACGATTGTGACGTTACCTAAACCAGGCAAGGATTCCTCTCTTCCTTCTAGCTACCGGCCCATATCATTATTAAATGCTGATGTCAAGTTATTTGCCAAGGTACTTGCAAATCGACTCCTCGACATTATGCCTACATTGATAGACCGTGACCAGGTGGTATTCACCAAAGGGAGACAGGTCCCAGATGGTACAAGATGCGTGTTCGCACTGGTTGCATCGGCCCGAATCTAACGGACTTCTCTGCTCCTGTCCTTGGATGCGGAGAAGGCATTCGATAGGGTACATTGGGGATAACTTTTTGAGGTTTTACATAAATTTGGTCTTTCAGGCCCCATAGCTACTGCAATTTCCGTACTCTACTCTGGCCCATCTGCACGAGTGCTGGCGAATGGGGTCCTATCCCGCCTCTTCTCTATCACAAATGGCACGAGACAGGGGTGCCTGCTGTCCCCCTTAATAATTTCCTTAGTGATGGAGCCCTTAGCTGAAACAATTAGGTCACACCCTGGTCTTACTGGTGTCAAGCTGGGCCAGACAGACCATAGAATTAATTTGTTCGTAGATGATGTGATCCTGTCTCTTTCTGATTCTAATAACACACTACGCACTGTATCCCAGATCCTATCAGATTTTGGAGTTCTGTCATTTTACAAAGTTAACGAAGCAAAATCCTAGATCTTAGGGATCGGCCTAACAGCACATAGCATACGTCATATAAAAGACTCATCACCCTATCAATGGTGACCAACATTCTCTACCCTATCTGGGAATTCAGCTGACCTCCAACCCAAAAGATTTAGTCAAGGCCAATTTTCCAGGCTTGTTGGCTACCCTTCAGAAAAAGTTTGATGCTCTGACTAAATTTGACCACGGCTGGATGGGGAGAATTGTACTGTATAAAATGTTGATTCTTGCTAGACTACTTTATTATTTAAGAACTTTAGTGATCCTAATACCCAAGTCTGTTTTCCAGGGCTTCCAAAAGCAGATGATAGCCTTTATTTGGAATGGTTGTAAACCCAGGGTAGCTTTGCAAACACTCTTTAAGGCAAGAGACAATGGAGGTATGGGAATACCGAATCTGTACCACTACCACTTAGCCACAACTTGATACATGGAGCAGCTGTTGGATAAGGTATATTTCTGACCTCTACAGAGGCCATACCATTTTGCCTTTCTCTGCTTTGGAGGAGAAGCATAATCTACCTGCCAGGGAGACTTTTACCTATGCTAAATTAGTTTCATATCTGTCTGAAACTCCCTCGGCTCAGCAGCGCTTGCCGCAGCCGGCCGCTGACCTCTTACACCAACAGACCTCTTTAGCTGCTTACAACACTAAAATTCTGTATCGTACTTTGAACATGGATTGTACCTTTCGGAAGACCAAACACGTGTCTTTGGAAAGACGATTTGGGCCGCAGATTTGATGCCAGTTTCTGGCAGGAAGCGCTTAGATGGGCTAAGCAATCCACAGTATGTGCCTCACACTGGGAGCAATATAGCAAATTGCTTTTATGCTGGTATTACCCTCCCCTTCGTCTAGCTAAGTTCTATCCTACTTGTCCCTCTTGCTGTTGGAGAGGCTGCAGAGGGATTGGCTAATTGTTCCATGTGTTCTGGCACTGGCCCCTCATCCAGCCCTTTTGGGTATCTGTTTTTTCACTGATTAATAAAATGTGTGGTGATGGGGTGGGATCTACACCTGAGATGGTGCTGCTCCTGCTGGGTATTCACACAACACCGAGCAGACACAGGACTGTCGTGTGCCAGATACTTGGGGCTGCTCGCCTACTTATTACACGTAGATGGAAGTCTACCTCCTGTCCGACATTGACGGAGCTGGTTTATGTAGTGTCGTTGAATTACCAGTGTCAATGAATTTATGCATGCAATGGTGGTAACTTGGACAAGTTCAGGAGAAACTGGGAGATATGGGCGATATCATTCCCTCCACCGACTGCTCATTGACAGCCTATACGTATTGACCTTTTTCTATGTGACTATTCTTAGACTAACCTTTAAACTATCTCAAATGTCTATAACTGGTAGTGGGTAGGTCTGTGCATGGGCCTCCGTGGCAGACCACCAGCCTTATGGGTTGTTCTAGAGTGCTTTGATTCATTCATTTTATTTTATTTTGCTCCATAGGCCTGTCCATTTGTTTGTTTGTTTATTTTCCCGCTTGTTCCGATCTCTTCCCCCCCCCCACATGGCTACCATTTGAATAGTGCTTCTTAACACCGCTCTACCATATTTGGCTAATAAATACGACTGGATTCAATACATATTAGTATGCATTTCCATATGTATCCTTGTTCATGCTGTACTTATCCTGAGCATTCTGTACTCCCCCTTTGTGTATGTAGATTGTGAAGTCATGAATGTATCCTGTGTTTCCTATTCTGTTTTGATTTACTGTATTGCATTCATGTACAAATTCAATAAAAACTATTGATACAAAAGATAGACTGGCGCAACTAAAGTCTTGTGGGCCCAGGTACAAACTTTGACCGTTGCCCCCTACCCGTTCCCTACAGCGTATTCTTGATAGCGGCGGTTATGGGTATCTCACATAATTGAAAGGGATACAGCTATAGTATCCACAGCTGCCATTATCCAGAATATGGTGAGTGATCAGAGCAGTGCCCGGCGTGTAAACAATTCTGGGCTCTGCGTGCTCTAGGAAACAGCTGATCTTCATCCTGTCAGTTCAGTGGCAGTCCAATACCTGGGACCCCTGCTGATCAGCTGTTTGAAGGGACTGCCGTGCTTGTGCTATTTATAGTGCACGTTTTATAGTGTCCGTGCGATGTAGTTTACAGCTTGTAATAACATGGCATGGCTGTCATAAAACAGATGGTGTGCAATGTAAATAGTGAAGGGGACCCACAAAGTATAATATGCTCTCAAGAGCCCACTCCCCACCAAGTACAATATGCTCTTGAAGCCTTCAGCCACTTCAGGGGAACTTCATAAAATTCATTTTGACGAACATTCGTGAGGTTTGGACCTCCTGATCATTTTCGTACTTTTATTGTACTCTGGGGTCTTCTCAGCCCCAGAATATAATAAGTGGACACCCAGGAGAGGTGAGAAAAAATAACAAACACTTATACTCACCTTGCCTCACCTCTCCAGTGTCCTCTTCGGGCCTCACCGGCCTGCAACTGATGGCGCCAAAAGGGTCACTGCTGGGGCCTGTGATTGGGCCTCAGTGGTCATGTGGGGCACAACAGTTTAATGACGTGACGTAATGAAGAGCCCCCAAGGAGGCGCTTGGGACTGTCGGAAGAGATGAGCATAAGGGGGTGGTTTACATGAAGGAATGTGACATTGAATTTGATGCAGAATTTGTCAAAATCCGCTCGTGGAATTTTGAATTTGGCCTTACACAATAAAAGCAAAATAGGCAAAATACAGTGGCATTCTTCTGCGTCAAAATCTTTGTTGGCTTTTTTGTCAAGCAGAGAAATTCAAATTCCTGAAGCAAAATTTTCTGCTTGTTAAATTCAGCATGAAATTCCTGTGTGAACACCCCGTTTTGTTATTTTTACTCACCTCCCACGAGCAGGCTTCTATTGGAAAGGGGTTTGGCGGCATGTACATACATCACATGATAATTACCAACCTATTGCCCTTTTTAACGTTGATCTTAAAATCTTCACGAAAGTCTTGGGTAACATCCGTAACGCTGGGCTTGCTTCCCTTATCCACAAGGACCAGGTGGGTTTCGTCCCTTATGGTCAGGGGGGAAGACTAAACCAGAAGGGCTGTGGATCTGATTGATGTGGCCAACCGTTCCGCCATACCTATCCTTCTGCTAAGTCTTGACGCCGAGAAGGCCTTTGACCGTCTTGACTGGTCTTTCATGACTGACGCTTTGGAGAAATTTGGCTTCTCAGGGGCCTTTCTTTCGGCGGTTAGAACACTCTACTTCCTTCCCTCAGCCATTTTAAACTTCCCTATGCCTCATCCTTTCCTATTCGCAACGGGACTCGCCAGGGTTGCCCCCTATCCCCCCCTCATTTTTTGCCCTCTGCATTGAACCCCTAGCGTCTAAAATACTTTCTAATCTGGACATTACGGGGGTTTCGTTGCAAGACCGGGATTTTAAGATCAGCCTTTTCGCTAATGATGTTCTTCTAACCTTCACTAACTCCCACACTACCCTGCCAAACCTCATGAAGACCCTGCAGGACTACGGTCATCTCGCCGGCTATAAAGTGAATCCCTCAAAAATGGAAGCTCTACCTTTAAACATTCCAGAATCCTCCATACAGTTGCTCCGTCATCTACAACTTCCAATGGAGGGACCGCTCTCTCCGCTACCTGGGGATCCAACTTTCCTCCTCCTATACCTCTTTGTACTCTGTTAATTACCCCCGGCTATTTCACAAGCTCCGCTCTTTATTGGACAAGTAACACCCCCTCCACATATCTCTTATTGGCCACATAACAGCAGTCAAGATGACCCTTCTCCTGAAACTATACTTTTTTGAGACCCCTCCTATTCCTCGCATCCCATTCTCATCCCATTGTGTTGGCTGGTCAGGCGGATGGAGGACTAGCAGTACCGCATATCCTCCATTATTACTGGGCGACCCACTTATGTTGTGTCCCGTGCTGGGCAGGCCCCACAGGGATATACAAAATGGGTCGAAATTGAATAGCTCTGGTTAGCGCCAGTACACCCTAATGCTTTTCTGTGGTCTCGCTTCTCCCCTCGGCCTGCCACCCCCCTTCTAGGTCCTATCCATTTTACGAGAGTTATTTGGGTCACATGTCACAAACTCTTCCCACTTATTTCACAAAACTCCTCTATGGTCTCCTTCCTCTTTAATTAACTCCTCTTGGGGGGGCTGACAGCTGCTAGGGTGCACCCTAGGGTGCACCCTAGTAGACTAGGCTTATTCCATATCACTGACTTGATTGATGTAGGAGGGACGGACTCCCCTTGCTAACAAGTACATGGCTAAGTGGATTGAGGTCCTTGGTAGGCAGATCTCACCCGGTCAATGGCAGATCATCTGATCTCGTGCAGCTAAGTTGTCCACATATACAGTATAACATTTTGTGAGACCCAATATAAAATTTTGATGCATTGGTATCACACTACTATATGCCCTTAATCATAGTACTCCCTCCACCTGCTGGAGATGTCTCTCAGCACTGGGTACGCTGTTCTACATCTTCTGGGGTTGCACCTTAATCTATCCCTTTTGGACAGAAGTCAAGGTTCTAAAAGATGCTCTCTTTCTACAGGGTGTCAAATTATTTCTATATTTATGCACTGCAGCTAAAACCCTTGTAGCCCTTCACTGGAAGAGTGCAAACCCCCCCTACTTTGCCTGCTCTTATGAAGGAAGTCCGTAGCCTGGAATTCTTGCTGCCACCCTATTTGGTCCTCCTGGGATACGTATTGTACCCTGTGCGGTCTCTGAGTACTATCCCCTCCTCCCCACCTTCCTGTGCCTTTGTGTTTTATGTTTTTTGCCTATTCTGGTTTATATGTGTTCTTGTGGTTTTTCCTGTTCATTTCTTAAAACTCAATAAAAACACAGTTTAAAAAAGTAAAAAAAAAAGGACCCAGTACTGATGATCCCTGCGGCACTGTACTGAACCACTGGTGACTGTCACCCAACCTAACTATGCACCACTCATAACCACCCTCTTTTTCCTATCTGTCAACCAGTTATTAACCCAGTTACAGATATTGAACCATAGTCCCAGTATTCTCCAGCAGAAAGATTGTTGACTGCAAGATATGAATGTACTCAAAGACACTTTGCCTAGTTGACAGACTTTGGACTTTGAGAGGGGGAGCATCACTGGGCTAAGTGAAGCAAGATGGTTGTTTTTTATGAATTTCCCACCATCAAGGCTGTCTTGATCTAGGTGTAAGAAAGTGTTGGGAGCAGTAGTTACATGAGGGAAGGCACACAAGACAAACAGAGTGCTGATGGCCCTGGCCACAAGTAGAGGGGATTGTTTGATCTGCTGATAAGCATGAGCAGTTTCCACTGTTTCCTTGTCTATCATCCAGACACAGATAGCACCTTCATTACACACCACTGTCTCCAACCAGACCATTTCCAGGAGTTTAGCAGATTAAAATTTGGTGTCACTGTGCCAATTTCATGTCAGACAGTGAAACAGCCACAGTCACTTTCATTTCTGTTTGGAACCCAATGCTGCCTGGATTTGTGTATGTAGGCCTTGTGGTGAGTGCTTCAATCCTGCCTTTGCTGTAAAGCAACACACTGCCCAACTGCTGGTGTGACGATCTAGGGAGCCATTGCAAATGACAGTTGGTCACCACTATATGACGGCTCTCAACTAGTATTTTTCAGAAGAATAATGCTGAACCACATACAACATTGGTTTCCCTTCTTATGGTACAGGCTGGGACGGCAGCTTCAGCATTCTACAAGGATGAAGAATCTACATACCCAGCTACAACATCTGTGAGCAAATGTGCCACAGAATACCAAATGGAACCTGCATGCTCAGCTATATCTCATTCACAGAGGTATTGCCATATTTCTATTCAACTAAGGCAGCCATTTCTGAGATCAGAATTACATTACATTAGAGCTATTACATGATGCCTAAGGCATCGTCTAATAGAAGTGAAGGCATTTTGCTATTCACTGCAATACAGTAGTATTGCAGTGAATAGTATGAGCGATCAGACCCCATAGGTTTCAAGGTCGCTAGGGGGTCTGATCATAAAAGTAAAAGAAGAGAAAAAAAAGTTTTTAAAAGTATAAAAAATTAAAAAAAACACAAGTTCAAATCACCCCCCTTTCCCTAGATCAGATATAAAAGTAAATAAACAAAAGTAAACATAAACACTTTAGGTATCCCCGCGCTCCAAAATGCCCGAACTATTAAAATATTTATCCCATACCGTGAATGGTGTAGTGGCGAAAAAAATGAAAATAGCCAAATAGCGTTTTTTCAACACTTTGCCTCCTATAAAAAATTGAATAAAAAGTGGTCAAACCATCAGATCTTTCCCCAAATGGTATCAATAAAAACATCATGTTGTCCCACATAAAAAAACGCCTTACCCGGCTCCATACAAGTAAACATGAAAAAGTTACAGGTGTCAAAATATGGCAACACAAATTTTTTTTTTCTATTTTGCAAAGTTTTAAATTTTTTAAAAGGTATCAAAACATTACAAATTCTATTTAAATGTGGTATCACCGTGTTCGTACTGACCTGCAGAATACAGGTAACATGTCATTTTTACCACACAGTGAATGCCATAAAAATATGAAATTAGCGCAAATGCAGTTTTTCTCCAATTGCACCTCATTCTGAATTTTTTTCCAGCTTCCCAGTACATTGCACAGCATATTGAATGGTACCATTACAAAGTACAATTTGTTTCACAATAAGCCATCATGTGACTCTGTGAACTGAAAAATGAAAAAGTTATGGCTCTTGGAATATGGGGAGGGAAAAACGAAAAATGGCCGGGTCCTTAAGGGTTTATATATTGTGTACAGGGCAGAACTTGGCTGGTTCTTCACGAGTGGGTGCACGATCAACTTGAGAAATGACCCAACTCCTAATAAAACTGTATGAAGAAAAGATAGGGCATGTGGTTACACTTTATTATAGGAAGTCACATCACATATAGTTCTTGAAACTTGTCAACTGAAGTTATTGCAGTTTTTTCATGTGAAAACCCTTCATCAGGCATAAAGACTTGAACCACAGTAGCGTGTCGACATGATATGACCCATCACATACACACATGGACAAAATTGTTGGTACCCCTTGTTTAATGAAAGAAAAAACCCATTCAATAACTTGAATCTGACAACAGTAATAATATAAAAAATTCTATGAAAAGGAACAAATGAAAGTCAGACATTGCTTTTCAACCATGCTTCAAACAGAATTCTTTAAAAAAGAAAACTCATGAAACAGGCCTGGACAGAAATGATGGTTCTCTTAACTTAATATTTTGTTGCACAACCTTTTGAGGCAATCACTGCAATCAAACGATTCCTATAACTGTCTGAGACTTCTGCACCTCTCAACAAGTATTTTGGCCCACTCCTCATGAGCAAACTGCTCCAGTTGTCTCAAGTTTGAAGGGTGCCTTTTCCAGACGGCATGTTTCAGCTCCTTCCAAAGATGCTCAATAGGATTTAGGTCAGGGCTCATAGAAGGCCACTTCAGAATAGTCCAATTTTTAGCTGTGTGTTTTGGGTCATTATCCTGTTGCAAGACCCATGACCTGCAACTGAGACCAAGCTTTCTGACACTGGGCAGCACATTTCTCTCTAGAATGCCTTGATAGTCTAGAGATTTTATTGTACCCTGCACAGATTCAAGACACCCTGTGCCAGAACATAACAGAGCCTCCTCCATGTTTCACAGTAGGGACAGTGTTCTTTTCAAGATATGCTTCATTTTTCCATCTGTGAACATAGAGCTGATGTGCCTTGCCAAAAATTTTGATTTTTGTCTCATCTGTCCATAGGACATTCTCCCAGAAGCTTTGTGGCTTGTCAACATGTAGTTTGGCAAATTACTTTTGTCAGATTCAACTTATTTCTGTGACCATTGTGGCTTTTTCTTTCATTAAATGAGAGGTACCAACAATTTTGTCCACTTGTGTATGTGGTGTATCATCTTACGGTATTATGGACTAATGGAGTGCAGAGCCTTTTGCATTGGCAGTCATTTCTCTACTGGTGCCACAAAACGTGTATCAAGGTACCCCTGTTCTCAAGATAGATGAGGGTATCAGAGGTCCATCCCTTATCCTGTAGATATAGCCATAAATGGCCATATGGGAATACCCCTATCAATCCTAAGATTATGGTGTGTAATCTGTTGCAAAGAAAAAAAAAATTATAATTATAAAGCTAATTTTTATGAAGAAGCTACCATAGATAATTACCATTGATGAGAATGATATTTACGTTTAACGCAGGTGTGAACCTAGCGGAGTTTTTTCTGAAAAATCTGTTTCAGGAATTAGGAAACTGTAAAGCACACAGGAGTTTTTTGTTTGTTATTTAGCACCATATGCATGCCAAAAATTCCACCTTGAAAAACCCATTGAAATCAATGGGAGGCAGAAAAAAGGCGATGCAGTTTTTGCAAAAACCGCAAGTTTTTGTTTTTTTTAAAAAATGGAAGTTTCCAGGTCCATATAGTGTGCTGGAGCAAAAAACTTGCAACGAAAAAAGCTACAAAAACCACATCATGTAAAAAAAAGCATCAAAAAACAGTTTCCTAATTCCTGAAACAGATTTTTCAGCCTGCAAAAAACTCCGCTAGGTTCACACCTGCGTTGGGGTTTTAGTTCTTCTGGTCCACCTTTTCAAGCGGAATGGGGGACGAAATCCCCGAACGGAAATAGTTCGATCGCAGATGTGAACCCAGCCTAGGATACAAATACTTGTGTGTATGTTTTTTTTTTTTTTTGTTTGTATTTGTTTTATATACATGGTTTGTATTTGTTTATTTTGTAGGAGAGAAATGTTTCTGGAAAATGGGAGTTTACATGTCAGCATGGACCAGATGAATGCTATGTAAACACAATAGAAGTATGTATATTAGTATAAACATAAAGATGCCAGCCCATTAGTACAAAGCTGTGAGCCATAAATTGCACTTACAACTAATTAAGAGAATATTATTCGCAAAACATTTTAGTTTGTGGTAGGTTCTCCGACCTGTGCATAATGTCACCTCTACAATTTGTGAGGTGTAGAACAAACAGTAGGGAAAAGAAAGTGACATATGCTATAAGAAGCAGTTGTTGCTGTTTTACACATGACAGCTAAAATACATACATTTACTAAACAACTAGTATCAACGAAAATGCTAAGACTATAGGTCTACACATGGAATTGGGCTTAAATACATTATAAATACAAGAACCCTATGTCAGTGCTTTACATTACTAATAACTTGATTGATATACTCTATAATAATGTTATTGTTACAATGGTAAATATGCTTTCCTGGTTGTGGTATTAACACAACATAATGTGCAGTGCTAATAAGTTACTATTCACAAATTACTTTATCTATCACTTGTTTAGGGCAGTGTCCACTGTAAGAAAGATGGGTCTGTTTTGTTTCATAGGAGCAGAACCACTCATTTCCATAGGTTGTCTGTTATTGGAGATGCAAATTAGATACAGGCCATAGACAAGTGTGGCATTGAATTTGAGTTTCTTGAATTTAAAAAAAAAAACCTTTTCAAATCTTAGACATACCTAACCTTTCAACAAACTGCATAACTCAATAGTGCAGAATGTTTACATAATGGTTAACATTATTTTTATCTAGGTATTCTGCATTTTATAGCACTTTTCCCAGTCAACAGTCATGGCCAAAAGTTTTGAGAATGATACAAATATTAATTTTTACAAAGTCTACTGCTTCAGTTTTTCTAATGGCAATTTGCATATACTCCAGAATGTTATAAAGAGTGATCAGCTTAACAGCAATTACTTGCAAAGTCAATATTTGCCTAGAAAATGAACTTTATCCCCCAAAACACATTTCAACATCATTGCAGCCCTGCCTTAAAAGGACCGCCTAACATCGTTTTAGTGATTGCTCCATTAACACAGGTGTGGGTGTTGATGAGGACAGGGCTGGAGATCAATCTGTCATGATTAAGTAAGAATGACACCACTGGACACTTTAAAAGGAGGCTGGTGCTTGCCATCATTGTTTCTCTTCTGTTAACCATGGTTATCTCTAAAGAAACACGTGCAGTCATCATTGCACTGAACAAAAATGGCCTAACTGGGAAGAGTATTGCAGCTAGAAAGATTGCACCTCAGTCAACAATCTATCGCATCATCAAGAACTTCAAGGAGAGAGGTTCCATTGGTGCCAAAAAGGCTCCAGGGCGCCCAAGAAAGACCAGCAAGCGGCAGGACCGTCTCTTAAAAGTGTTTCAGCTGCGGGATCGGGCTACCAGCAGTGCAGAGCTTGCTGAGGAATGGCAGCAGGCAGGTGTGAGTGCATCTGCACGCACTGTGAGGCGGAGACTTTTGGAGCAAGGCCTGGTCTCAAGGAGGGCAGCAAAGAAGCCACTTCTCTCCAGAAAAAACATCAGGGACAGACTGATATTCTGCAAAAGGTACAGGGAGTGGACTGCTGAGGACTGGGGTAAAGTCATTTTCTCTGATGAATCCCCTTTTCGATTGTTTGGAACATCTGGAAAACAGCTTATTCGGAGAAGAAGAGGTGAGCGCTACCACCAGTCTTGTCTCATGCCAACTGTAAAGCATCCTGAAACCATTCATGTGTGGGGTTGCTTCTCAGCCAAGGGAATCGGCTCTCTCACAGTCTTGCCTAAAAACACAGCCATGAATAAAGAATGGTACCAGAATGTCCTCCAAGAGCAACTTCTCCCAACCGTCCAAGAGCAGTTTGGCGCTCAACAATGCCTTTTCCAGCATGATGGAGCACCTTGCCATAAAGCAAAGGTGATAACTAAATGGCTCAGGGAACAAAACATAGAGATTTTGGGTCCATGGCCTGGAAACTCCCCAGATCTTAATCCCATTGAGAACTTGTGGTCAATCATCAAGAGACGGGTGGACAAACAAAAACCAACAAATTCAGACAAAATTAAAGCATTGATTCTGCAAGAATGGACTGCTATCAGTCAGGATTTGGTCCAGAAGTTGATTGAGAGCATGCCAGGGAGAATTGCAGAGGTCCTGAAGAAGAAGGGTCAACACTGCAAATATTGACTTGCTGCATTAACTCATTCTAACTGTCAATATAAGCTTCTGTTACTCATAATATGAATGCAATTCTATTTCTGTATGTGATAAAAACATCTGACAAACACACATAAAAACCAGAGGGCAGCAGATCATGTGAAAATATAATATTTGTGTCATTCTCAAAACTTTTGGCCATGACTGTACAGGTTCTCTTACTATACCGCATTTCAAATTATTATGCAAATTATATCTGTCTCTGATTTAGCTAAATAGTTGAGGCAAATTACAGTCCGATTAAAGTGAAAAAAAACAACTTTTTTTCCACAAATTGAAAAATCTAAATCCACTGTTCCAAATTATTATGGACAAGAGTTTCTAAACATTTTTTAGGTTGTAAAGAACTGAAAATGCTCATTTATTGAATTTGCAGCATTAAGAGGTCAAATTTACTGAAATCAAAAGTGATTTTAATCGAAAACATCTTAACAGGCCCAGTTATATGTTAACATAGGACCCCTACTTTGATATCACCTTCACAATTCTTGCATCCATTAAACTTGTGAGTTTTTGGATAGTTTCTGCTTGAATTTATTTCCAGGTTGTCAGAATAGCCTCCCAGAGCTTCTGTATTGAGGTCAGGGGAGGATGGTATTCTTTGCACTTACAACTAATTGAGATGAGATGGTGCGCAAGAAGATGATTTTGCTACGGAAGACACGGTTCTTCTTTTTGTACCATGGAAGAAAGTGGTCAGAAACTCTATATATACTTTGCAGAGGTCATTATAACACCTTCAGAGGCTATTAAAGGAGCCTATCAGCTCTTTTCCCATGATACCATCCCAAAACATGTCTCCACTACCTTCTTGTTGGGACATGGTGACCATTCACCAACCATCTACTACTCCATCCATCTGGACCATCCAGGGTTGCACGGCATTCATCAGTACACAAGACAGTTTCAAAATTAGTCTCCATGTATATCTGTGCCTACTGCAACCATTTCTAGTAAATTCACACAATGGGACTAAGGGCCCTGCTTGAAAGAGCTTACAATCTACAGTGGGGAAAAAAGTATTTAGTCAGCCACCAATTGTGCAAGTTCTCCCACTTAAAAAGATGAGAGAGGCCTGTAATTGACATCATAGGTAGACCTCAACTATGAGAGACAAAATGAGAAAACAAATCCAGAAAATCACATTGTCTGATTTTTTAAAGAATTTATTTGCAAATTATGGTGGAAAATAAGTATTTGGTCACCTACAAACAAGCAAGATTTCTGGCTCTCACAGGCCTGTAACTTCTTCTTTAAGAGGCTCCTCTGTCCTCCACTCATTACCTGTAGTAATGGTTCCTGTTTGACATTGTTATCAGTATAAAAGCCACCTGTCCACAACCTCAAACAGTCACACTCCAAACTCCACTATGGTGAAGACCAAAGAGCTGTGGAAGGACACCAGAAACAAAATTGTAGACCTGCACCAGGCTGGGAAGACTGAATCTGCAATAGGCAAGCAGCTTGGTGTGAAGAAATCAACTGTGGGAGCAATAGTTAGAAAATGGAAGACATACAAGACCACTGATAATCTCCCTCGATCAGGGGCTCCACGCAAGATCTCACCCCGTGGGGTCAAAATGATCACAAGAACGGTGAGCAAAAATCCCAGAACCACATGGGGGTGACCTAGTGAATGACCTGCAGAAAGCTGGGACTAACGTAACAAAGGCTACCGTCAGTAACACACTACGCCGCCAGAGACTCAGATCCTGCAGTGCCAGACGTGTCCCCCTGCTTAAGCCAGTACATATCCGGGCCCGTCTGAAGTTTGCTAGAGAGCATTTGGATGTTCCAGAAGAGTATTGGGAGAATGTCATATGGTCAGATGAAACCAAAGTAGAACTGTTTGGTAGAAACACAACTCGTCGTGTTTGGAGGAGTGAATGCTGAGTTGCATCCAAAGAACACCATACCTACTGTGAAGCATGGGGGTGGCAACATCATGCTTTGGGGCTGTTTCTCTGCAAAGGGACCAGGACGACTGATCCGTGTACATGAAAGAATGAATGGGGCCATGCATCATGAGATTTTGAGTGCAAACCTCCTTCCATCTGCAAGGGCATTGAAGATGAAACGTGGCTGGGTCTTTCAGCATGACAATGATCCCAAGCACACCACCAGGGCAACGAACGAGTGGCTTCGTAAGAAGCATTTCAAGGTCCTGGAGTGGCCTAGCCAGTTTCCAGATCTCAACCCCATAGAAAACCTTTGGAGGGAGTTGAAAGTCCGTGTTGCCCAGCGACAGCCCCAAAACATCACTGCTCTAGAGGAGATCTGCATGGAGGAATGGGCCAACATACTAGCAACAGTGTGTGCCAACCTTGTGAAGACTTACAAAAAAGGTTGAGATGAACTTTTGTTATTGACCAAATACTTATTTTCCACCATAATTTGCAAATAAATTCTTTAAAAATCAGACAATGTGATTTTCTGGATTTGTTTTGTCATTTTGTCTCTCATATTTGAGATTTACCTATGATGTCAATTACAGGCCTCTCTCATCTTTTTAAGTGGGAGAACTTGCACAATTGGTGGCTGACTAAATACTTTTTTCCCCACTGTATGAGGTAGAGGGGGTGGCACAAGAGATAGCAGGGGCGGCATCAGATGTAGCATTGCTTATACAATGGTCAGACAATTTTGTAACAAAGGTTACTGTCATTGCACATATACTGTATAAAGCTGTATGAGCCGTTACCAGTCGTGTCCTTTAACGTGCAGATGGTACCTGGACATATAAAGTTAGTCTGATATGGCATCATATCCTGTTAGGTAATGTGGGAGAGTGAACATAGGAGGGTACATTTTAGGGATTCTAACTACGGAAGGATTTACTTTAGGAGTTGTGATAGGCCTGTCTGAAAAAATATGTCTAGTTTGCGCTTAAATCCAATTTGCAATAATAATTTGGAACGTGGTGTAATTTTAGTTCTCCCTGATCTGGTGGGTGGAAACTAGCTGCTATGATGTCTGTAGAGGAGAAACATCTAAGGCTACATTTACACAACAGTGAATAATGGTCATTTTTTTATGGAAGCATTAAATTCAATATTAGTGAATAGGGGCTATTCACATAGCCATATCCATTGTAACAGACCGTCAAACCTATTTTTGTCCGTTTTCACGGACCCGTTCATACACTTCAAATGTATAGGGGATCTGTGAAAATGGGTGCTCCTCAGGTGCAAGACAGCTGAGAAAAATGGACGTTTTTCACGTCTGTTTTGCACCTAAGTCGTCTGAATGTAGCCTAAGCAGCAGGAGTATATAGGACATTATAGAGAAGTACTTACCTGAATAACTAATACAACTAATGTAAATAAAGCACATAAAATATAAAGCTTTGTATTAGTATCTGCTTGAAGTCTCTTCTGTGTCTCTGTCTTTCCTACACTCTTCTCGCCCTCCTCTCTTCCTAACTTTGTCAATTCAGCATATATTTCAGCGTTACCCTAGGTTCACACGACCTTGAAACTTGGTCCGTGTCTTGGCTGGTTTACCGGCCTGAACAGTGATCCAAGAACAGGTCTCCCTGCCTCCCAGCGATATATTTATTTTGCTTACTTATATAGCGCCATCATATTCTGCAGCGTTGTCAATCCATATAGGGCTCACAATCTACATTCCTTATTAGTATTATCTTTGGAGTGTGGGAGGAAACCAGAGTACTCGGAGGAAACCCACACAAACACAGGGAGAACATACAAACTCCTTGCAGATGTTGTCTTTGGTCGAATTTGAACCTAAGACTCCAGCGCTTCAAGGCTGCAGTGCTAACCACTGAGCTGCCCTGACTGTAATCGGAAGAGGACAGTATGTTGCTGGAAGGAAGGGACTCCTAGCCTCATAGATAACTATACTGATAGGAGTCACACTCCCAGCATGAAGTTCAGGCCAGTAAATCCGGTGAAGACTCTAACCTAATAAACATTTTTCTCTAATAAAATATATTTTTTATATTTACTTGAACTATTGATTTATGCAAAAGGTTTGAAAGGTTACCATGTAGTATTTTTAATCTTACCACAGTAAGATCTGATTATCCACATAAACATCAACTGGGAAGACACAATTTTAATTGTGTAATTTTTTATTTTTTTTTATCATTAACAGTTTTATTGAAATTTTTCTAAGTACACAAAAAACAAGTCAAACAGGGTAACAACAAAAGAGAAAAAAAAAACAAAAACAAACAAGGGGGGTACACGTGGTGGATGGAGGGTTAGGGAACGGAGAGGATGGTAGGGAAAACAAGAAGAGGCAGGTGGGGAGCAGGGTGGAACATAGGGGGGGAGGAGGGAAACAATAGCTCTGTCTCAGCAGAGTCAGTTACAGTGGGGAAAAAAAGTATTTAGTCAGCCACCAATTGTGCAATATCTCCCACTTAAAAAGATGAGAGAGGCCTGTAATTGACATCATAGGTAGACCTCAACTATGAGAGACAAAATGAGAAAACATATCTAGAAAATCACATTGTCTGATTTTTTTAAGAATTTATTTGCAAATTATGGTGGAAAATAAGTATTTGGTCACCTACAAACAAGCAAGATTTCTGGATCTCACAGACCTGTAACTTCTTAAGAGGCTCCTCTGTCCTCCACTCATTACCTGTAGTAATGGCACCTGTTTGACATTGTTATCAGTATAAAAGACACCTGTCCACAACCTCAAACAGTCATACTCCAAACTCCACTATGGTGAAGACCAAAGAGCTGTGGAAGGACACCAGAAACAAAATTGTAGACCTGCACCAGGCTGGGAAGACTGAATCTGCAATAGGCAAGAAGCTTGGTGTGAAGAAATCAATTGTGGGAGCTATAATTAGAAAATGGAAGACATACAAGACCACTGATAATCTCCCTCGATCAGGGGCTCCACGCAAGATCTCACCCCGTGGGGTCAAAATGATCACAAGAACGGTGAGCAAAAATCCCAGAACCACATGGGGGTGACCTAGTGAATGACCTGCAGAAAGCTGGGACTAACGTAACAAAGGCTACCATCATTAACACACTACGCCGCCAGGGACTCAGATCCTGCAGTGCCAGACGTGTCCCCCTGCTTAAGCCAGTACATATCCGGGCCCGTCTGAAGTTTGCTAGAGAGCATTTGGATGTTCCAGAAGAGTATTGGGAGAATGTCATATGGTCAGATGAAACCAAAGTAGAACTGTTTGGTAGAAACACAACTCGTCTTGTTTGGAGGAGAGTGAATGCTGAGTTGCATCCAAAGAACACCATACCTTCTGTGAAGCATGGGGGTGGCAACATCATGCTTTGGGGCTGTTTCTCTGCACAGGGACCAGCACGACTAATCCGTGTACATGAAAGAATGAATGGGGCCATGTATCGTGAGATTTTGAGTGCAAACCTCCTTCCATCAGCAAGGGCATTGAAGATGAAACGTGGCTGGGTCTTTCAGCATGACAATGATCCCAATTACACCGCCAGGGCAACGAAGGACTGCCTTCGTAAGAAGCATTTTGAAGGTCCTGGAGTGGCCTAGTCAGTCTCCAGATCTCAACCCCATAGAAAACGTTTGGAGGGAGTTGAAAGTCCGTGTTTCCCAGCGACAGCCCGAAAACATCACTGCTCTAGAGGAGATCTGCATGGAGGAATGGGCCATCATACCAGCAACAGTGTGTGCCAACCTTGCGAAGACTTACAGAAAACGTTTGACCTCTGTCATTGCCAACAAAAGATATATAACAAAGTATTGAGATGACCTTTTGTTATTGACCAAACACTTATTTTCCACCATAATTTGCAAATAAATTCTTTCAAAATCAGACAATGTGATTTTCTAGATATGTTTTCTCATTTTGTCTCTCATAGTTGAGGTCTACCTATGAAGTCAATTACAGGCCTCTCTCATCTTTTTAAGTGGGAGAACTTGCACAATTGGTGGCTGACTAAATACTTTTTTCCCCCACTGTACTTAAATCAGAAACAATAACAATGGTAAACATACTTCTAAACAAACTTTTTTACACATATTACTCAAAATCTTTCTACCAACATGTTTTTGAATAGTCTTTTAATCAAGCACCACATAAAACAATGTTTAACTTTGTAAATGTTGCCCTTTATATTTCTAGGCCTGTGTTATGCATCATCTGGAGAATATACAAAGCTATTTTTTGATTATTTTCTGCATTGAATTTTCCTCTAATTTGACAAGTGCTCTGGAGCCAGTAAGTGAAAATGAAACTCTTACTATTCCCTGTTAATTTGATAATAAGTATGCAAAAACACATCATTGGGGAAATAAAAAAAAAAAGACCCTGCATAATGGTTTTGGTTTTCAATGTAGCATGTATCAGGTCAATTTTAGTATTTGGAATGTCACTGTGCATTAAAAGGCCTGCCAGACTTTTTTTTTTTATCCTTCTGATGTGCCACTTTGCACCCCCCAGTCAATTTTCATTATGAACATTTTTTCCTAAAGTAAACAGATAGAAGGGATGAAGGGGAACTACTCGACCCTACTTCAAAACTGCTGTATTCATGGACAGGACCATAAACAACAGTACAAATTTGTCTCAGGTGCTCCACACTTAACCCATTCCTGACATCTGGTGTACTGTTATGGCAGATGTCAGGTATTTAAATATGGTGGCCACTCAGGAGCTGAGCGGTCGCCATAGCCACCAGGTCTCTGCTGTACTATACAGTAGAGACCCAGCCCTATTTCCTTCAATCAGTGCTTTTACTGATCGCGGGCACTAGTGCCCCCGGCGCCTTGGTCAGCTATGCCATCAATTTGCAATGTATTAGCATTGTAATGCATTGCATTAGTGATTAGACCCCCTGGGGTTCAAGACCCCCTAGGGGGTCTAATAAGTGTAATAAAAAAAAACACTGTCTGAAAACGTTCGGTCTGCATACATTTTCCCCTCTATTACAGTTTTGGATTTTTTTTTTTAAAGGGGTTAAAACATAAATAAACTATCCCCGGAATCATACTGACCCATATAATACAGGTAACATGTCATTTTGGCTGTACAGTAAATGCTGTAAAGACAAAGCCCGTAAGAAAGTCGCACAAACACAGCTTTTCTCCAATTCCACCCCATTCTGAATTTGTTTTCCACCTTCCCGGTACATCTTATGGAATATTAAATGGTACCATTACGAAGTAGAATTTGTCCTGCAAACATTAAGCTCTCATATGACTCTATGATGGAAAAGTAAAAAAATTATTGGGTTTAGGTGGGCAGTCAAAAATGAAAATCAAAAAATGTCTGCGGGAAAGAGTTAAAGCAATTGGGAGTCAGGTAAAAGCTTATTCTGTGGCCTTGGAGGGATTCAAAATAGACTGCTCAACCCAGTAGGTAATGCTTAAAACCTAACTTTTAATCAAAAATTGTTAAAAAAAAAACCCCAAAAAAGAATAGAGCATATGGACAAAAATAGAAATCACAGTGGCAGCCAGAGTGACAAACAGTACTACAATGTACTGGTAAAAACCACATGTGCAAAAGGCAGTTATTGCAATGCACCAGTAATGTACTAGGGTAAAAAAACACATTGCAGTTATTGCTACATATACATTGGCCTTAGTAATGGACAGCTGTCTGACAGTATCTATTACTAAGGTGGGACTTAGTGTTAACCAGTAAAAAGGCTACCACTAACCCGCCCCATTATTACCCTAGTACCCACCACTACCAAGGCTGCTGGGAAGAGCTGGGTATGGTACATTTAGAAATGGTTGGGTAAAGTGGCAGCCTCAGGCTGATGTTGTTATGCTGGGAAGGCCCAAAAGACATGGGTTTTCCCATCCTGCTTATGCTAAGCTGTTGCTGCTTTATTGTATCTGGCTGTTTATGATAAAAGGAGGGGACTTTGTTTTGTTTTTCAGTTTTTTGTTTTTTTTTAAATAAAACAAGGAGTCCAGTATGGTTGCATAATGGATTGTATCTGGATTTTCCCAGTACCCCCGGTGGTGGGTACTGGGGTAATAATGGAGGGTTAGTGGTAGCCTTTTGTACTAAGACTAAGCTCCACCTTAGTAATGGATACTGTCACTTAGGCAGCTGTCAATTGCTAAGGTGGTAATAAAGTTAAAAACAAACACGTAAGAGATTCCTTTTCTATTGAAATAAAAAACTTCCCCACACATTTCTCTTTGTTCATTTTATTGGAAAAAAAAAAAAGCGATCATAGACAGTCCAACGAATCCGAAGTAGTCCAATCGATCCTGGGAATCTGCAAAAAAAAATTAAAAACACAAGAAAACCCCACATTAAGGCTGTGGTATGACATCATGTGAACCTGAAGCAGGACAGAGCAGGAGGGGCCGGGGAATAAATAGGGAAGTACACTTCCCTGTCAATCCCGCAGCTTGTAGGTCACCTGCCTAACGTGGCCTGCAGCCTACAAGTCAAAAAGTGGTAGGGCAGGAAGACTATGGATTCCAGCTTTACTATCTACAGAACCAGGACAGAGCTCCTCTTTTTCCCAGGTCTGTGATATAGTTGTAATTTTGATCTGATTGGCAGAACCAGGAAGAACTGGCTGCATTGCACCCCTGGGTTCAGGACCTACTCCCATAGCATTTCCTGGTCCGGAGCTGCCACGGGCAATAGAGCAACCCCTAACCAGGTATAGCAGAGAAGCCGGCAATTGAAAAAAGCTAGGTGATGCTTCATCCATCTTCAGGCAATACCCGGTGTGCATCTAGTGCTGGATTTTAAGGGAGCCAGATAGAAAAACGCTGTAGGTACCATTTTGCTTGTGTGCAGCACGCTGGAGGGAAACTGATACTAAGAACATGCATATGTGAACACATTGTTATGTGCATGGTTTCCTTGTTGGTTGGGCATGATCATCATTACAACTAGATGAAGGACAGTTAACCAAATGTATTAAACACTTAAATATGGCATTATACAGCAGAGACCCGGCGCTAATGCCCGCACCGATCGCGGACATTAAGGCCTCCAACGCCATGGTCAAAGCTGACCAAGGCGCCATTTTGCATCAATATATTATTAATAATATAAAAAAAAAAATGTAAAAAGAATTAAAAGTTCAAATCACCCCTCGTTCCCTAGAATACAAATAAAAGTAGAAAATTACTGTGAAACACATACACATTAGAGTGTCCGAAAATGCCTGGTCTACAAACCTATAAAAATATTTTTCCCGAATGGTGAACGCCGTTTTGGGGAAAAAAAAATCAAAAGTGCCAAACTGCCGTTTTTTCACTGCTTCACCTCTAATAAAATTTTGAATAAAAAGTGATCAAAGTAATAGACTAGCAATAGATAGAATATGGTGACTTTTAGAAAAAAATTTTTTTTTTTGCTAAGCTTTAGATTTCTGCTAAGTGGTTAAAATGGAAATATGTAAATTCTCTGTCTATGATATACTCTGTTACAGTGCCTTGCAGCTTATGAACCAGAACTCGCAGCCAAGACTGTAATGGACTGTGTAAATGGTGACCTTGGTAACAAAATTATGCACCAGAATGCCATGAAGACAGATGCGCTAAATCCTCCACATGAGTATGTCCCATGGGTGGTTATTAATGGGGTAAGTGTAGAACTTTTTTTTTTTTTTTTACTGTATAATATTAAAAAAAATTAGAAATTCTAAAAGTATTTTAAAAGAAAATATGAGTAATGTAATGTTTGTGTTTGTGCCAGGTATGGCTTAAAGCAAAACTAAACTTTTGAACAACATTTTTTTTTCCGGCATTTGTGTCATTTTTTTTGTAATAGTTTCCTTGTTCACTTGCTTCTCACTGTGTACAGTGAATGGGCTTGTGTAAAAATGAGGGTGAAATGCAGGGAAAATTAGGGTAGAAGTCACCTCAAACAGTTAGATGAAAGACAAGATTCTCATCCCAATTTGCAGTTCTACCTATATTATGAAGAGACCCCAGAGTATATTACTGGTTTGTCAATGACAAGCTTCCAAAGTTTTGGGTTTGGGTCAAACTCAAAACTTTAGGAAAATTTGGGTTGAATCTGGTTTGTTCCAACTTGGTTCGCTCAGCTCTATTCACAATAGCCCTTGAGAAATTCCTTGGAGGGATGTAGTTTACAAATTGGGGTCACTTTGGGTTTTTCTATTTTAGATATTTTATGGGTTCTGCAAATGAGACATGTCACCCGAAAACTATTCCAGAGGCATTTCCCTTCTGAGCCCATACTGCAGTTTACAACCACATGTGTTTTTTTTTGTGGGGTGAATCTTCTCCTTTAACCCCATTGTGAAAATGAGAAATTGGGGCTAAAGCAACATTTTATTTCCAAATTAAATTTTTCATTTTCATTGCCCAATCTTAATATATTCTATGCCTGTGCAATCAATACCCTATGCTAACTATATACTGTACCTTTATAAGTTCTTTGAGGGGTCTAGTTTGCAAAATAGGGTCACTTTTTAGGGGGTTCCAATGTACTGGTACTTTAGGGGCTCTGCAAATGAGACATGGCATCTGAAAACAATTCCAGCAAAATCTGCCCTCCAGAACATTTTAAAAATGAAGCAGAGACATGCTAGATAATAATTATTAATTTAGGTGGTACGAACGTCTGAAAAGCAGAGCATTTTAAACCTTGAAAATTTTTCATAAATAAATGCAAAAATTATCAGCCAACATTTACCACTAATTTAAAGTAAAAACTGTAACAAAATCTCAAAATCACTTGGGTAAGGTAAAGTGTACAAACATTATTTCAACATAAAGTGAGACATCAGATTTGAAAAATGGGCCTGTGTCTCGCAAGCATACTCAACTGTCACTGCTGTGTTACAGAGCCCATTACAGTGATAAACAACATACCTTTGTTATGTATATCACTTTTATCGATTTAGAGAAAAACAACTGAAGTCTTGTCAAATGAGGCAGTTGGTGCAATGGGGGTGGGCTTTCAGCTGCCTGCATTACCCCATGCAGTGAGCATGTGACCTTCTTCGCTGTTAGATCATATCAGGGAAACATATGTTGGGAATGGTTTTAACAAGCAGGAGAATAGGGACAGAATTGCCAGGGTGTGCTAGAATTAAAGTGCCACTCCATGCTCCTATATTTACCTTTCAGTTCACCACATTTGCAATCGTATAGATATAGGGGTGCTCAATGTATTTTCAGTGTGGCTCTGAGACTTCCAGAGACTGATACTGCCATCACATTTCAGTATGAATCTCATCTGAGTGGAGCTGCATTTGCTGCTGACTTACACTGGAGGAGCAGGGTGTCCAGATTAAAACAGAGCGTGATCCCTAATCCTGCCACTCCCCTCTGGGATCCTGTTGTGAGCATAGTGGTTTACTTTTCCTGCTCAGCTTGGTGGTGATACTCTTGACAGTATATAGCTTTTCTCGTTTATCTGTTCAACCATTACACGATAGCGATTAGTATATTATAATTAATTTCTCTAAACGCATAATTTGAGTCCTCCCAGAATCAGCTGATTGATACATCACATCACAATTTGTATAGCGCAGGAAAGGTCTCTATACACAAACAGACTACACTCTGAGTTAATTGGCCAATTATATTGCAGTACTATACAAAATATATAGGGAATGGAATTGAAGGGAGACTTAATACTATTAATATCAATAGATTCAATCATCCTACTATACATGACCCTTGAGGTGTCACTGATTATGATACAATTAGCACTGAATGTCAGTCCCTCTTGGTGAAACAGTGGGGCACTCTCACCACAGATTCCCACAACAACCATGTATATTGCATACCTGCCTTTTTAATTTTACTTATACTATTTGGGAATTCAATTATTTATTTATTTATGCATTAAAGGTTATGTTTAATTGGCACAGTTTCATATCTCACAATACTCTGCTTCTGTCCTTTCACATCATTATCCTCCCACTACTATAACATAACATATCCTACTTGAGCAGCAAGGGTATGTCCTCTGTAGTGTGGTGATAACTGTTGAATATGCTTGGAGGAGGTGGTAGACTCCCTTTACTGTGATTTTTGGTCATGTCCTTAAGGGGTTAAATTTCTTACAGGAGACTAAATATGAAGTAAAATTATCAAATGTAAATATCACTGTGGGTTATATTACCAAAACTGGTTTGTTGTTTTCCTAGATAAGTGAGTATTAACGTCTCTTAAAATTTCCCTAGGTTTTCTCTGCAGTTAGCTGGAATTTCCCTTCTAATTACATTGTTTAAAGTATCTCATTGCAGCATACATAAAACTTTCTTGGTGATCATATCTGTTTATTACAAAACTACTGAATAATGACAACAATTAACATTCTAACCTTTCCTGTTTTGTTAAGCTTTAATAAATTGTCACACATAATCCTTTGGTTTACTGAGTACACATTTCACCACTTCCGCTAAGTTCAGCTCTTTGCATCCAGCTCTTTTGCTCCACAGATTCCAGCACATTTGGAATTTTTTCTCCTTCCCCCACCATTCCTGAGCATACGCTGCAGCCTTTTATTATATATTATACATATTATACTGTAAGGGAATGGCTATAGATGGCTGGTGAAACCTGGGAGGAAGAGAACGACAAGACAGTGAGTCCTAAAGCTGAACCTGTCCCCAGTCCCTGCCTACTTGCCTCACTACCCTAGGCAGTAGAGGACGAATGGGCGCCAGTCCCTTCCTATGATATAAGTGATAATACAGAACACAGACAAGACAAACAACAACAAATAGGAGGTCAGCTAGCCAAGAGGTCGGAACCAGTTGAGCAGCGAAGTACAGAATCAGAATCCAAGAGAGTAGTCACAAGAAAAAGGTTAGAAATATATATATAAACAGCAACAGTATAGAGCCAGCACACACATAAAGGCAATAGCAAGCATTAGAAAGCGGGCTGGACAAGTAACAATACTTTAGTTAATAAGTAACCTAAATACGTATTTTACAGTAACTTGGTTTAAGTATTGTCATTAAAAACAAGATTCTTCACAGACATATCCCAATTATCTGCTTGTAATAGCACACTATGGTATTGAAAATTTGTAGGTCTGTACCAGTGGCGTAACTAGGAATGGCTGGGCCCCAAAGTGAACATTTGACATGGGGCACCCCCCCCAAAACCACTGCCCCCAATCGCCACCCCCCGGACCGCCCCCTCCAACCCCCCCCCCCAAAAAAACGCATTTCTGCGCACACTATTATGCCCCATAGTGGCCCCTGCACACAGTATCATGCCCCATAGTGGCCCCTGCACATAGTATCATGCCCCATAGTGGCCCCTGCACACAGTATCATGTCCCATAGTGGCCCCTGCACACAGTATCATGTCCCATAGTGGCCCCTGCACGCAGTATCATATCCCATAGAGGCCCCTGCACACAGTATCATGTCCCATAGTGGCCCCTGCACACAGTATCATGTCCCATAGTGGCCCCTGCACACAGTATCATGTTCCATAGTGGCCCCTGCACACAGTATCATGTCCCATAGTGGCCCTTGCACACAGTATCATTCCCCATAGTGGCCCCTGCACACAGTATTATATCCCATAGTGGCCCCTGCACACACTATTATTCCCCATAGTTGCCCCTGCACTGAGTATTTTGCCCCATAGTGGCCCCTACACTGAATATTTTGCCCCAAAGTGGCCCCTGCACACACTATTGTATGTCCCATTGTGGACCACCCATGAACAATTATTATACTCTGGGGTCTTTTCAGACCCCAGAATATAAAGATCAGAGACCCAGGGGAGGATAGAAACATAAAAAAACAACGTAGCTTACCTGTTCCTCGCTCCGGTCCACTCCCTGCTACTTCGGCCTTCTTCAATGTTGGACCAGGCCGGCGTCACGTGATGCGGGCCGGCATCGCGAAGCAAAATGACGTCCGCTGACGTCTTGGATGTCACCAAACAGGCCCGAAGCCTGGAGAAGCGTAGGAGAGGTAAGTACATTGTTTTTTATGTTCCCTCACCAACTCCGGGCCTCCGATTATTATACACCGGGGTCTTTTCAAAGACCCCGGAGTATAATGATAGCAGAGATTGTGGTGTTCGGCCCGCGGCCTCACATATCGATCCCCGCTCCTGCTCACAGTCACCTCCGCAGAATCGGAAGCGCAGGCGGCCGTGAGCGGAACCCCCGGAGAACGGTAAGCATATAGGGCCCGTTACCTGCTGGGTTTACTCCAGCAGGTAACGGCCTATTAAAAAAAAAAAAAAAAGCATCGGGGGCCCGCGGGACCCCCCTAATGTCCCGGGCCCTGTGGCAGCTGCTACCCCGGTAGTTACGCCCTTAGTCTGTACATATCATTCTACTGAGGCTCTGTTAGTTATGCATAGATGATGCTGCCCATGCTTGGCTTTCTCTTTGAGAAGCAGAAAGAAAGCACACGTCTGGCATAAATGATATTTCTGCTTCTTTAACTGAGGATACAACAGAAGCTAAACTGTATACTGAGTGTGCATGACTAATAAAGCATCACTAGTATGATATGCACAGACCTATACATTTTGAAAACCTGGAATGCTACAAGCAGATAAGTGATATATTTATATTTAGTTTACTTATTGCCATTTGTATTGAAGGCACAATCCCTTTAAGAAGAGCTGTCATATATATTCAGCTACCAATATTTTGCATAATTTTAACTGAATATTTCATCTTATTAATTTTAGAAACACACCGATTCTCTTCAAGATAGAGCAACAAGTGCATTGTTCAACCTTATCTGTGAAACGTATTCTGTAAGTATTACACAAATGTCAAGATTCATTCTATAAGGATGCATTGAAACTGTGCAGTTTAAGCCACATCAGATCAAAAAGGACATTTTATTTGCAGCTGCACTGACGAAAACACGTTTCACTATGAAATCAAAATCTACATAAAAATGTGTTTTGTTTTGTTTTTTTCCTATTTAACTGTATCATCTGAATGCATCCTCACAGTGTAATAGTGTAAGTAAATAGAGCCCTTACATATGGGCACAACAAGTCAGGGTGGGTTCACACTTGAGTCCGTCCGCTGCCAATCCGAGTGAAAATCTCGGGAAACAGGATAGGCATCGGATACCGACAGGTTAGCGACGCATTGGTTAAAAACCCATTCATTTGAATGGGTTTTTAAAGCAATGCGCGGGTGTCCGATTGCACCCTCTGAGCTGCGAAGCCGTTTTTTTTCGTCGGACACGAAGTCCTGCATGTCCAACTTTGTTTCCGACGAAAAAAAAAGGATTCGCAGCGCAGAGGGTGCAATCGGACACCCGCGCATTGCTTTAAAAACCCATTCAAATGAATGGGTTTTTAACCAATGCGTCGCTAACCTGTCGGTATCTGATGCCTATCCTGTTTCCCGAGATTTTCACTTGGATTGGCAGCAGACGGACTCAAACGCAGGTGTGAACCCACCCTCACAAAGCTAACAGAAAAACGATGTCCATGTCATGCAGGGTTTTGCACTTGATATGAATATGAAATAGTGTTTCTGAAAACATCGGTTTAACTTAATGTACAAAAAAAAAAAAAGCAACATTTCACACCAAGTATATATAATGTAGTGACAGCTTCATGCAAAAATCTAAATGAGCACAAGTGTCAGTAGATTCAGATAATACGCTGCCAAGGAGGAAACTGGAAATATTAGCATAAAGATGTAGCTAACATGGCAATTTTGACCATGACTGAAGATCGCTATGTCGCCCTGCTGCCCCTTCATGAATTTAAGTGCATGGAGTCGCACGAAGATCTTTTTTATTTTGCGACTAAAAGTTGTACTCGTAGCATCCACTAGTTTACAATTCCACTGTATTCACTTACAGGTGCATCTTAATAAATTAGAATATTTTTGAAACGTTCATTCATTTCAGTGATTCAATAATTCAGTTCATAATCAGCGTCTTCCATGATTGTGTTTCCTACTGAACCAGACTGAGGGACCATTTAAAGGCTTAGGAAACCTTGGCAGGTGACACACTGAGTTTACAATACTGAACTTTTTTACAATATTCTAATTTTCTTAGATTTTGATTTTCATTAGCTGTAATCCATAATCAGCATTTACAGAAATAAAACACTTGAAATAGAAAACTCTGTGTGTAAAGAATCTAGAAATTCAAGGAGGTCACTTTTTTAATTTAATTACTGAAAGAAATAAACGTTTCAAAGATATTCTAATGCACCTATACATTAGTGAAGGAGTTGCAGAGCAACACAGTGAACTTTGGTCACTTGATGAGAGTTGTGGCCAAAATCGCAGTGTAGCCCTAACCTTAAGATGTTAAGTAAAAGGTTGCTAATCCCTTTAACTCAACTTGCAACAAAAGCGATTGAACCCAATGGAAAAAGTCAGAGTGCAGCAAGTTATCAGATTCAAGATAAAAGATGGCTAAATCTGTAAATGTACATATCCGTTTTGTCAGCTGTTTTGCATCCACTTTGCTTCTGTTCCTTTTTTTAGTTTCAGACAGACAAGTTTTATCCATTTGGCATACGTTTATAATGGTCCATTAAAAAAAAGAATGAATTTCATTGGTCTGTCTTTTTTGACCCAACCCAATGACCCATTTTTAATGGACATAAAACAGGAGTCCATTTTACATCCATTAAAAACAGAACGATTGATTTCTATTGGGTCCGTTTGGCCATTAAAACAGACAAAAGTACAGTATACATATATGAAGAAAAATAATGTAAGGGAAACATGGAGAGCTCACAGGTGTACCTAAAGTCCAGTAGGCATAAAAACAAAAATAAACTGATTTTCTCAAGTTGTCTAACCCCTTTTTTTTTTTTTGTCTACTCCAGAATAAATCACTGAGTTTATACTCTATTAAACTCCCGCATATCACTAGATGCCCTTAGGATCTGCCAGATTTATGCCAGAGTCTAGTTGTAACCACAATAGTAAATCTATCGCACTGTGCGCGTATCATCATCTGTAACATATTAATATCAACTTCATTTTAACTCTCTTCCAATTTATTATGTTTGTTTGTTTTTGGAAACCAGGGGCCGAAACCAGAGGCTTGTTCGGGAAAAGAAGTAACTCCATTAATGAGGAATTCTGTGTGTTTAAACTAAATTATTAAAGGGGTTGTGCCATGAAGTATGTTGAGATGTAAAGTGCATCCCATCACAAACTGAGTAGTAAAATCTACTTTTAAGTTCTCAGAAGGCTATAAAACTGAGGATATTTGTTATTAGCCCTACCTTACTCTCTGACAGATAAACGGGTTACTGAATAGGCATCGGGCAGAACCGAAGCTCTGCACCATGTGATGCTGCCTCCCACTCTGCTCTAAATCAAGCACGGGCCAACATAATAACTACTGTACGTTCCCTTCCGCTGTTGTAAAGTTGTCCATCCGTGCTCTGACATTCTCTCCCTCCTATATAAATGTAGATCTATTGATCTATATAGAACTACTGTATATGTGTGTGTGTAGAAGCTACAGAGAGAATGAATCCTAGCCTAAGAGATCCTCCGCCTATGCTGTGCACCAAGACTATACAATGCCCACGTGTGCGTCCCTGGCAAGAAGATTATTGGTGAAGATGAAGTGAACAGAGTGCAGATGGTGCTATACAGAGGAATATTACTGTATAACAAGGGAATGTTACAGAATTTGTAATTAGTCCCATTTCCAAAAATAGTCATATGCAGTAGCTGGGCATGATTAAAGATAATTTTCATGGCACAACAACTTTTAAGTGACAAAAACAACTACAATATAAGTGCTTTTTTCTCTCTTCCCTTCTACCTTAAAGCGTAACTTTAACTACTTTATTAACAAAATTTGGATCCTTTTTGTGAAATCCTGCCTTTTTTCACTCTTTCCCTTGCTTCTGTTTTGAGAGCTGCTTCTGCCTCTCACTGAATGTTACTGTGTACGGGGGGTATAGGGCTGTGTAACATGTAGAGAAAATGAGGGGAGGGGAGGGTCACTTCAAATAGTTATATTTCAGACATTTTAAAATGTAAAAACTTGTCTTTCATGTGACACTAAGGTTGCAGTGACATCTATAGTCTCTCCCGAGATATCACTGGTTGAAAACACAGTCGGGATTAGGATATTTATATGATATAAAAATCCAAATCCTGACTGTTTTCACTGCATCCATAGTGTCATAAGGAGAATCTCCTCTTTCATATGTATCTTTTATAAAGTCTGAGATATATCTATTTGAAGTTACCCTCTCCTACCCTCACTTTCTCTACATCTTACACAGCCTCATACTCTATACACAGTAACATTCAGTGAGAGGCAGAAACAGCTCTTAATACAGATGCAAGGGGAAGAGTGAAAAATTCTGGATTTCATAGAAAGGATCCAAAATTTGTTAATAAAGTATATTACAAAATTTATCAATGACCTAAATACTGCCAGAAAATCAAAAGTTGTCCGAAAGTTTAGGTACGCTTTAACTAATTTCTCTTATATCCCAGATACACTTGAATTGTACAAAGTGCTCCCTACTGGGGCTATCAAAAAAAAAAAAAAAAAACTTTTTTACTTCTTCCCTCTCCCTTATATGTTGTTTCTTATGTGCCCCACATTATCTGTTTTTCATGTTACCGTTGTTTTAAAGAACTTGTTTGGTATGGGTTCAGCCTCATCCTTATGTTATATGTACTTGTAAAATCTAAAAAAAAAATTGTTCTAAAATCAGTGTTCTAAAATCAGAAATTATTAAAAAAAAAATATATATCTGTGTTATATCAAATGCTAAAAACACAATCTTGAGTCAGAGAGTAGGGATAATAAAAGATTTTTTTTTAACAACCCTAGTTCTGGTTTATCAATGACTCCAAAAAGACACAAGGGGCATAAGGGAAGGATTTCCTTGCCTGTGTCATGTTGAGGAGATTTACAAATCCATAATACTTGCAAATAAACATATGGCTTATATTGATTTAAGATGGGTCTGGAAGATTGCAGTTGTATACAGTAGAATAGATAGAATAGTGCAGCATGCTACACAATTATGGCTAGCAAAAAGCAACAACCTGATAGAAAAGAACACACTCCAGGAAACTGATCAGCTGATCTGTGGGAGTCCCAACAGTCTGACCCCTGCTGATATAAAAATGATGACCTATCTTAACTAGTTAAGGAAGCAGATCAAAAGTACCTTATAGGGATTCTATCATTGGGAAACCAATTTTTCACTAACACCACGTCGGAATAGCCTTTAGAAAGACTATTCTCCTACCTTTATTTTTCTGCTACGCGCCGCTGTTTCTGAGAATTTTAGTTTTTCTTCTTTATGCAAAGGAGTCTTCAGAAAGCAAAGGGGACGTTCCCCCTGTGCTGAAAAAGCACAGGGGGCATCCCCTGTGCTCAAAGAAGATGTTCTTCCAAAGATCCAGCGCCGACTCTCTTTTCTTCTGCTGACGCCTCTCTGCCGCGTCATCAGCCCCCGAGTCTCTGTTTGGGTTTCAAATCCTGCGCATGCTCAGTCGGCTCTGCCATTTCATGAACAGAGACTCAGGGGCTGATGACACGGTGGAGAAATGTCAGCAGAAGGAGAGAGAGGCGGCGCTGGATCTTCGGAAAAGCGTCTTCTTTGAGCACAGGGGACGCCCCCTGTGCTTTCTGAAGACTCATTTGCATAAAGAAGAAAAACAAAAATTCTCAGAAATGGTGGCACGTAGCAGAAAAATAAAAGGTAGGAGAAGAATAGTCTTTCTAAAGGCTATTCCAATGTCGTGTTAGTGAAAAATGGGTTTCCCAATGATAGAATCCCTTTAAGGACCAGGCCTCATTTTTCAAATCTGACATGTGTCACTTTATGTGGTAATGACGCTGAGACCCTTCATGTCAGCGGTAAATTTTAGTCAATATGTTTTGTCTTTGATTATGAAATAATAGGAAATTTGGAAAAACATACAGTTTTCAAACTTTGAAATTGCATGCCTTTCATATAGATAGTCATACTACCCAAATTACTTCATAAATATAATTTACCAAATTTTCAAGAATATTTCCAAAACACATTTTCCAAGGGACCAGTTCAGTTCTGAAGGGGCCTTGAAAGGCCTCTCTAATAGAAACCCCCATAAATCATCCTATTCTCAAAACTGGACTCCTGAAAGAATTCAAAACAGCATTTGGGAAGTTTCTTAACCCTTTCAGGATTTCACAGCAATTAAAACAAAATGGAGGTCAAATTTACACTTTTTAATTTCTGTCACTAATATATTTATTTAGCCCTAGAATTTACACATTCACAAGTGATTAAAGGAAAAAATGCATTCTATAATCTGTGGATGAAATTATCCCACATGTGGATGTAAAATGATGTATGGACACACAGTAGGGTAAAGTACGGAAGGAGCACTATTGGGATTTTGGAGGGCAGATTTTGCTGGAATCTGTTTCAGGCACTATGTTGCATTTGCAGAGCCCCTGAAGTGCCAGAACAGTGGAACCCCCCCTCCCCCAAATGACCCATTTTGGAAACTAGACCCCTCAAGGAATTTATCAAGGGGTATAGTAACTACTTTGACCCTACAGATGTTACGCAGAATTGGGCCGGGAAAATGGAAAGCAACATTTTTTTTCTGTAAAATGTTGCTTTAACCCCAGTTTTTGCATTTCCACAAGGGGTTAAGATAGTAAATGCACCCCACAATTTGTTAAGCATTTTCTCCAAACTACAGAAATATTCCACATGTGGATGTAAACTGACGTATGGACACACAGTAGGGTAAAGAACTGAAGGAGCACTATTGGGATTTTGGAGGGCAGATTTTGCTGGAATTCGTTTTCAGGCACCATGTCACATTTGCAGAGCCCCTGAAGTGTCAGAACAGTGGAAACACCCCTCCCCCAAATGACCCATTTTGGAAACTAGACCCCTCAAGGAATTTATCAAGGGGTATAGTGAGCACTTTCACCCTACAGGTGTTTCACAAATTTTTTTTTCTTACCATTCAGACGTGAAAATGAAAAATTACTTATTACAATAAAATGTCACTTTAGCCGCAAATTTTTAATCTTCACAGGGGGTTAAGATGGCATCTATTGTTTGTTAAGCAATTTCTCCTGACTAAAGAAATGCCCCACATATGGATGTAAACTGCTATAAGGTCACACAGTGGGACAGAACAATATTTGGAGGGCAGATTTTGCTGTAATAGTTTTCAGGTACAATGTCACATGTGCTGAGACCCTGAAGTGCCAGAACAGTGGAAACCCCCAACAAATGATATGAGTTTGGAAATTACACCCCTTAAAAAATTTATAGCAAGGGGTACAACAAGCATTTGGACCCCACTGGTATGACAATTTATTTTCCAGAAATTACTGCACAACAGAGTGCAGAGTACATGACAGTATAAGGAGGTGATATACCATGGAAAATAAATGATAAAACTAATAATCTGTGAATGTGTGGTACAATCTGAAGCCACTGTTCATGCAGAGTCCAGGTTTTTCAGGGCAGGTGTCACACTGATAAATGGTGTCTTTCCTTATCCCCCTTTTGAAATACACTCTGCACCTTTTTTGGGCCTTCCCTTTTTTTTTTTTGCACTTTGTGGGATTTTACTGGGAAAGTGGTGCTCTGGTACGGGCACCTTCAGTTCCAGAAGTACTGGGGCCCTGCCCTTCTTGGTCTTCAAGTATCAGGGCCTTGATAAGTTTTTCCTGAAACTCAAGGAAAGTTCCAGTCCTGCCTGCACATCGTGATAGCACGTAAGCATTATACATTGCCATCTGCATGATGAGCACGACCAGCTTTTTGTACCGCACTTTTGTTTTTCGCATGGCACGGTACGGCTTCAGGACTTGGTCATATAGATCAACCCCACCCATGTAATTGTATGCCAGGATGCAGTCTGGCTTGGGTGAAGTGGTGCTTGTACCACGTAGAGGGACAGGGGTGCCAACGTTGCCATGAATTGTGGTCAGTACAAGCACATGCCTCTTGTCCTTATACTTGACCAACAGCATATTCTCATTGCAGACTGCCCTACTCTCACCCCTTCTGAGGGGCTGCGCAATCTGTGTGCTAGGGAGGTCTCTTTGATTTCTGCACAATGTGCCACAAGCTGCAGTTCCTCCGGAACTGAGGCACCTAAAGAGTGGGATGCTGGTGTAGAAGTTATCCACATAGAGGTGATAACCCTGGTCCAGCAGTGGGTGCAACAAATCCTACACAATTTTCCCACTTACTCCTAGGATTAGGGGGATCAATGGTTGTGTCCCTAATTTCATAAATTCTAAACTTCTGGGTGTACTCTGAGCTGCTCTCACACAGTTTATACATCTTAATACCGTACCAAGTATTGGCGGAATTTCAACTCCCTTTGAAACTGATCAGAGACTCTGCAAATTTGGCGCTAAAGTGGTCAATGACTGGCCTGACTTTGAATAGACGGTCAAAGTTTGGGGCATCGTGGGGTGGGCACTGTGCATTATCATTATAATACAGAAATTTGAGGATCGCTTCAAAGCGTGTCCTGGTCATGACCATTCCATAGATTGGAGTATTATACAAGACGTCTGTATTCCAATACGGTCTAATTTTTGAGTTCTTCACTATGCCTATATGCAGAATAAGACGCTAGAAAATATTCATCTCTGTTATATTTACTGGGGTCCACCTTTGGGATCTGGCATATGAAGACGTGGCATTTTGTTCCATGAATTGTTAGGCATACAAATTTGTTTGGGCTACCATAAAATCTACAGTATAAAGTCATCAGAGAAAAAGACTTTGCAAAGTCAATTTCTCTAAAGTCTTCAGTCTCAATTTGAATTCCTGACCTGCCCACAAAGTCAGGAAGCTGAGACTCATAATTTTCTGGGGGTGGGGTCCACATTGGTTCTGAGCTTTCAGAAGTTCAGTAGTTCTGGGGCACCTCCTTTGGTGTCGCTCATCAGTGAATGAGGAGGAAGAAGAGGAAAAATAGAGGAATGGGGCATCTTCCTCTTCTCCCTCACTGGCAGTAACAGTGTCAGAAGCCAGTAAGACATACACCTCTTCTACTAAATACCTTCTTTGGGACGCTTGGGACAATTGGAAGCGTTGGGACATTTTTGTGTTTGCTCTGTTTTACACATGTATATAAACTTTGTTTCTTGAAACTTTTCTAGCTAATTATAGCTAAAATTGAAATATAGATATATGTATAGGAGTATTCTAGCTATATGTATAGCAACTGTTTCTAACTACTATTAGAAAAAAAAACCTGCGGCAAAAAAATAAACTGCGGCAAAAAAATTGAGCAGAGACGTGATTAGTAATGTATGTGTGTCATTGACCAGCGCTCAGTGGCGGTCAATGAACTAAAAAGTGAAACTAAAAGTGAACTAATTATATATAGAGAGAGAGAGAGAGAGAGAGAGAGAGAGAGAGAGCGCGTGTAACTGATTCTAAGTAGCTACAAAAAAAAAAGAAAAAAGCCTGAATCAAAAAAAAATCTTAGCACAGATACAATCAGCGCTCTGTAGTGGTTAAGGAGTTAACCAGCAGCCAGCAAGGTGGGGGGGAAGCTCTGCACAGATTGATGGATGGACGGTGGTAGAGGGATGGAGGGTGGCAGAGGAGATGATCACACACAGGAGATCAAGATCACAGGATTGCAGTCAAATCGCACCAGTAACGCACTAATATGGCGCACAGGGCAGTACAGTGACTTTTAATTTACACTACCCTGCGAGCCTGCAATTGGTCGGTCTGTACAGGTCTGTTTTCAAACTCCCACCTATGCATGGAAGAAGATTGTCTGCTGTCATAAGCAGCAGCAATAATCTTAAAATCCCCATGTCAGATGACACGGAGACCCCTTAACGGCTGGACGTACTATTACGTCCATTTGTGCTAAGTACCAGGCCCCCGGGAAGTAATAGTACGTCATATGTCGCTAAGGGGTTAAAGAGGATTTGTGGGCAAATTTATCTGCATTGCACTCACTGCCCAATGTGAACTAAAATATATACAGTGGGGAAAAAAAGTATTTAGTCAGCCACCAATTGTGCAAGTTCTCCCACTTAAAAAGATGAGAGAGGCCTGTAATTCACATCATAGGTAGACCTCAACTATGAGAGACAAAATGAGAAAACAAATCCAGAAAATCACATTGTCTGATTTTTTAAGAATTTATTTGCAAAGTATGGTGGAAAATAAGTATTTGGTCACCTACAAACAAGCAAGATTTCTGGCTCTCACAGACCTGTAACTTCTTCTTTAAGAGGCTCCTCTGTCCTCCACTCATTACCTGTAGTAATGGCACCTGTTTGAAATTGTTATCAGTATAAAAGAGACCTGTCCACAACCTCAAACAGTCACACTCCAAACTCCACTATGGTGAAGACCAAAGAGCTGTGGAAGGACACCAGAAACAAAATGGTAGACCTGCACCAGGCTGGGAAGACTGAATCTGCAATAGGCAAGAAGCTTGGTGTGAAGAAATCAACTGTGGGAGCAATAATTAGAAAATGGAAGATATACAAGACCAGTCTTCCTCGATCAGGGGCTCCACCCAAGATCTCACCCCGTGGAGTCAAAATGATCACAAGAACGGTGAGCAAAAATCCCAGAACCACATGGGGGATCTAGTGAATGACCTGCAGAAAGCTGGGACTAACGTAACAAAGGCTACCGTCAGTAACACACTATGCCGTCAGGGACTCAGATCCTGCAGTGCCCCCTGCTTAAGCCAGTACATATCCAGGCCTGTCTGAAGTTTGCTAGAGAGCATTTGGATGTTCCAGAAAAGTATTGGAAGAATGTCATATCGTCAGATGAAACCAAAGTAGAACTGTTTGGTAGAAACACAACTCGTCGTGTTTGGAGGAGAGTGAATGCTGAGTTGCATCCAAAGAACACCATACCTACTGTGAAGCATGGGGGTGGCAACATCATGCTTTGGGGCTGTTTCTCTGCAAAGGGACCAGGACGACTGATCCGTGTACATGAAAGAATGAATTGGGCCATGTATCGTGAGATTTTGAGTACAAACCTCCTTCCATCAGCAAGGGCAGTGAAGATGAAACGTGGCTGGGTCTTTCAGCATGTCAATGATCCCAAGCACACCGCCAGGGCAACGAAGGAGTGGCTTCGTAAGAAGCATTTCAAGGTCCTGGAGTGGCCTAGCCAGTCTCCAGATCTCAACCCCATAGAAAACCTTTGGAGGGAGTTGAAAGTCTGTGTTGCCCAGCGACAGACCCAAAACATCACTGCTTTAGAGGAGATCTGCATGGAGGAATGGGCCAACATACCAGCAACAGTGTGTGCCTACCTTGTGAAGACTTACAGAAGATGTTTGACCTCTGTCATTGCCAACAAAGGATATATAACAAAGTATTGAGATGAACATTTGTTATTGACCAAATACTTATTTTCCACCATACTTTGCAAATAAATTCTTTAAAAATCAAACAATGTGATTTTTCTGGATTTGTTTTCTCATTTTGTCTCTCATAGTTGAGGTCTACCTATGATGTGAATTACAGGCCTCTCTCATCTTTTTAAGTGGGAGAACTTTCACACTTGGTGGCTGACTAAATACTTTTTTCCCCACTGTATACTAGTCCCTTGTCACTCCAATTCTTATATTTGCAGAGTGCTGTGGTATGATATAAGTTTCTGTGGTCTGCCTTTGATGCTGCTGATCAGATTCTGAATCATGTGACCAATCCAGCTTTACTCGTGCTACTTGTACATTGGATTGTCAGAAGCAGAAGCAGAGCGCAGAGACTTTCAGTAAGTGTGTTCATACAGGGCAGTGATTACACTGCAAAAAATTTTATTTGCCCAAATAACCCTTATAGGAATATGCCATTAATGTTAAAAAGGTAGACAACCCCCCTTTAAGAACATCAAAAGGTTCAGAGAAGTCAACTCATCTGGCATGAGGCCTGTTTGGTTCACATGAATTGTCATTTTTGTGTAAATTGACCCAAGGATATTTAGCTATTTTTATGTTAACTTGTAGGAGAGAAATTAAGTGAGAATTAGGATTGCCATTAAGTGGGGTCCTTCCATGCCTTAGGGATGACCACATGAATAGCAGAATTCCAATAAGATAGTTACCTAAATAATTAGCAAATATGTGTTCTAAAAAGGTATCTTGTCAACATTCCAGCTTCCAACTAGACCCTGCAGTTCAAGAAAAAAAATCTAGCCTGACACAATATGTGTCCTTTAAAAAAAAAACGGAATGCAGATAGATCCTGCTTTGTTGCAAAGGAGTTAAGAGCAACAGAATGCTACAGGATTTATTAAATAAAAAAAACCAAAGCAAAACATCTCAAACATGATCTAAATTAGTCGTACTAGGTTGGAAAATGTGTTTGGGTTACTGGGGGAAATTTATGGAAGAGTGAAGAAATCAGGCGATACCTTTTAGAGGCTGAGTATATTTATAAGTGGGGGAAATTTATTAAGACTGGTGTTCTTTATGCCAGTCATAATCAAGTCCCTGGCAGAAGCAAGATGCATCTGAATTATAAAGAGACTCTGGACCCTGTAAGTCAGAGTTGAAATATACGCCAGTGAGGTACTGGTGTAGATTTTGGATATAACTTATGCCATCTCCAAACTTGCTCTTTGTCCCGCTCCACCCATTTTCATGAAAAGTAGCGATCTGGACACAGAAGGAACAGAAAGGGCTGTGTGACAAAGACGGATGTGTTACGAAAAATAGATTGGTTAGTAAATTACCCACATGTGTGCAACACTCGAAAATACCTAAAATGTAAATATCTGTTTAATATAGTAATATTTAAATAATATGACCTTGTCTTTCAAAACATTGGTAAACTTGGTGGTAGTAATATTGAAGTCTGAGGATGTTTACCCTATTCTGGTAACAAAGGAAAGGTACGGCTTTAGTTCATAAAACTGGATGCAAAAATGAGTTCTAAAGGCATATTTACAGCACAGTTCCAATTATTGTGCAGTGATAAACTCCGAAAACTAACACTGTGGCCCCTTATTCTAAGCACTGGTGTGGGTCTTTAAAGGGGTTTTCCAGAGTTATCAATTGATGACTTATCCTTAGAGCCCTTCTCAGCGTCACAATAAAGAAGAACAATATATTTTCAGCATGCTATAAAAACAAGTCTTGGTCACTGTCTCCCACTGAAAACAACAGAAGGCAAGTTTGAGTTTATCCACGCTGATTCCGTTTTCTATGTCAGAATTAGTATTAAAACAAAAAAAAACTCTACATGGCACGGGAGGGGATTCCATTTGACTGGTATCTTAGAGGCTTTGCAAACATGACATGGTGTCCAGATACCAAACATCTAAATCAGCACTCCAAAAGCCACATAGCGCTCCTTCATATCTGCGTCCTGCTGTGTGCCCAAACTGCAGTTTATGCCTACATGTATGAGACTGTTGTTCCCAGGATAACGTAGTTCATATCATATGTGCATATAAACTGCTGTTTGGGCACAGCCGGGCACAGAAGGGAAGGAGTGCCATGTGGTTTTTGGAGCAAACAGTTAGACAGTTTGGTGTTTAGATGTGATGACACGTTTGCAGAGCCGAAAATGCCAGTATAGTAGAATCCCCTGACATGTGACCTCATTTTGGAAACTACACCCATGAAAGAATTCATCTAGGGGTACGATGAACATTTTTAACCCCCAAGTGTTGCATTAATTTATTTTCCAGAAAGGAGTATGTAGCCGAAAGCGAAAATAGCAATTTTTCCAGGAATATGTCAGTGTGCAATATATTGTGCCCAGCTTGTCTCAGAGATGAACACTCCAAAAGCTGTTGTGCCCGGGATACCTGCTTAACAGTTTTTGGAGTGTGTGTCTCTGCTGACAAGCTGGGCACAGCATATCGAGCACTGAAATGGTGTATCTCTCGAAAAACTGCAATTTTCACTTTTCATGATCAGCTTTGCATTCATTTCTGGAAATCAAATTAATTGAACACTCAAGGGTTAAAAATGCTTGCTACAACATCTGATAAATCCCTTCAGTGGTGTAGTTTCCAAAATGGAGTCACGTGTCTGTCGGTTCCACTTTACTGGCAACTCAGTGGCTCTGCAAAAGTGTCATGACGTCCAAAAACCAAACTGTGCTCCAAAAACCAAAATAGAGCTCCTTTCCTTCTGTGCCAAGTACGTTATCATGGGTACAACATTGTCATACAAGTGGTCATACACTGCTGTTTGGTCATACAGCAGGGTGCAGATGTGAATGAGCGATATGTGTCTTTGGATTTAGATTTTTGGACGCCATGTCATATTTGCAGAGACTCTAAAATTGCCCCTACAAAATGGGGTGACTTCTTTGGAATTCCAATTTACTGGCACCTCCAAGGTTCTGAAAAAACAAAATGGCATCCAGAAAGTCCCTTTAAATCTATACCCCAAAGCTAAAAAGTGCAGTGCTACTTCCCTTCTGAGCCCTGCCGTTTGCCCAAACAGCAATTTACACCCACATATACAACTTTTTTGTAACCAGGAAAACCCACCTAATAATATAATAATAATAAATTTTATTCCGCAGCACTGTACAATTTGTAGGGTTCAAGTACTAACAAAAAAGATACATTACAAAGAAATAGTCAATTCACACACTGGGACTGAGGGCCCTGCTCGCAAGAGCTTACAATCTATGAGGTAGAGGGGGTGACACAAGAGGTAGCAGGGGCGGCATCGGAGGTAGCATTGTTTGTACAATGGTCAGACAATTCTGTAACAGAGGTTACTGTCATTACACATATATAAAGCTGTATGAGCCATCGTCAGTCGTGTCCTTTAACGAGCAGACGGTGTCTGGACATATAAAGTTAGTCTGCGGCATCATATCCTGTGAGGTAATGCAGGAGCGTGAACAGAGGAGGGTATGTTTTAGGGATTCCAACTACGGAAGGGTTTACATTAGGAGTTGTGATAGGCCTGTCTGAAAAGATATGTCTTTAGTTTACGCTTGAAGCTGTGGAAATTGGTGGTTAATCTAATAGTCCGGGATAGAGCATTCCAGAGAAGTGGTGCAACTCGGGAGAAGTCTTGTATACGAGTGTGGGAGGTTCTGATAATAGAGGATGTTAGTCTTAGGTCATTGAGTGAACGGAGAGCACGGGTTGGGCGATAGACAGAGATGAGGGAGGAAATGTAGGGAGGTGCAGCATTATGGAGAGCCTTGTGGATGAGGGTGATAAGTTTATATTGTATTCTGTATTGAATAGTCAGCCAATGTAATGACCGGCACAGACCAGAGGCATCCTATAGCGTCTAGACTGATAGATGAGCCTCGCCGCCGCATTCAGAATAGATCGTAGAGGGGAGAGTTTAGTAAGGGGAAGACCGATTAGTAAGGAGTTACAGTAGTCAAGGTGAGAGTGAATCAGGGCAACAATAAGTGTCTTTAGTGTATTTGTGGTAAGGAAAGGGCGGATTCTGGAGATGTTTTTGAGGTGGAGATGACAAGAGCGTGCGAGTGATTGGATATGGGGGGTGAAGGAAAGGTCTGAGTCAAACAAAACCCCAAGGCAGCGGGCATACTGCCTAGGAGTTATGGTAAGGCCAGAGACTGCAATGGAGATATCAGGGACAGATCTATTAGATGGTGGAAACAGCAGTAGTTCAGTCTTTGAGAGATTCAGTTTCAGATAAAGCGAAGACATGATATTTGAGACAGCAGAGAGGCAGTCACTGGTGTTCTGTATTAGTGCAGGGGTGATGTCACGGGATGACGTATATAATTGTCTGTCATCAGCATAAAGATGGTACCGGAAGCCAAATCTAGTGATGGTTTGTCCAATGGGGGCTGTGTAGAGGGAGAAGAGCAGGGGACCTAGGACCGAGCCCTGAGGAACCCCAATGGCAAGGGGAAGAGGGGAAGAAACAGAGCCTGCAAATGATACACAGAAAGTGCGGTCAGAGAGATAAGAGGAGAACCAGGAGAGAGCAGTGTCTGTGAGGCCGACAGAGCGGAGCATAGTGTGGAGGAGTTGATGGTCGACAGTGTCAAATGCTGCTGAGAGATCTAGAAGAATAAGAAGAGAGTAGTCACCTTTGGATTTAGCCGTCAGGAGATCATTGGAGACTTTTGTGAGGGCCGTTTCAGTAGAGTGCAGAGTGCGGAAGCCAGATTGTAAGGGGTCAAGAAGAGAGTTAGCAGAAAGATAGCGGATTAAACGAGAATAGACTAAGCGTTCCAAGATTTTGGCGATAAAAGGAAGGTTAGAGACAGGTCGATAGTTAGCAGCACAGGATGGGTCAAGGGATTATTTCTTCAGTAGTGGAGTTATGACGGCATGTTTGAAAGAGGATGGGAAAATTCCAGAAGAGAGAGATTAAATATTTTAGTAAGGTAAGTTGTGACGGCAGGTGACAGAGACTGGAGAAGGTGTGAGGGGAAAGGGTCACTACTACAGGTTGTAGGGCGAGAAGAAGAAAGTAGCTGAGATACTTCCTCCTCTGTAACAGGTTCAAAAGATGAGAATGAACAGTCTGAAGTGCGGCTGGTGAGGGGGTCAGTGCCACCTGGGGATTGGACAGATATTTCCTGATGGATGTTATCAATTTTATCATGGAAATAAGTGGCCAGGTCATCTGCGCTAAGGTCTGTGAATGGCATCTGCACCTTGGGAGTGAGTAAGGAGTGAAAAGTTTCAAATAGCCTTTTAGGGTTACAGGAGAGAGAAGAGATGAGAGCGGTGAAATAAACTTGTTTGGCTAGGTGAAGGGCAGAATTATAGGTTTTAAGCATAAATTTAAACACCTAATAGTTTTAGGATTGCATTGTCTGATGACACTAAGTGGGCACAATGTATTGGGCACTGAAATAACATATTTCTTTAAAAATTGCAATTTTCACTTCCAAAAGCCAAATAGTGCTCTTTCCATTCTGAGCCCCACCATGTACCCATACAGCAGTTTACTACCAGTGAAAATGAAAAATTTAGGGCTAAATTGACGGTTTATTGGAAAAAAAAGTAATTTTTCGTTTTCATGTCCAAATGTTAATAAAATCTGTGAAACATCTGTGAGGTCAAAATTCTCACTATACCACTTGATAAATTCCTTGAGGGGTGTAGTTTCCAAAATGGGATCACTTTTTGGAGGGTTTCCATTGCATAGGTACTCTAGGGGCTCTGCGAATGAGACATGGCACCTGAAAACTATTCCAGTAAAATCTGCTTTTCAAACACCCAGTGATCGCAGGCATTAGCTTCGGGTCTCCACTGTACATTACAGCGGAGACCCAGTAGATATGGCGACCGCTCTGCAGCAGAGTGGCCGCCATTGTTTTACAGACCCGGCACCTGATGTAATAGCACCGCGGATGCCGGGGAGAGTTCGGTGGCAGGAGTGGGACGATGCATTCGGACTATAAGACGCACCCCCGATTTTCCTCCCAAATTTTGGGGAAAAAAAAGTGCGTCTTATAGTCCGAAAAATACGATAACTAATACAATCAATCAGCAAACAAAGAAACTCTTGAACATCTCACCTCACAAGTTAGTAATATTTGTTAACTCAAAACATCTGACCATTAGATGCCCAGGAACGGTAGCAACCCCATCCAAAAACACTCACAAGCAGGGCTTCAAACAACCATTGAGAACCTGGTGCCATTGACAAAACAATGGCACAGGTGGGATGTTGAGTAGGTGTGTCTTTGGGGTTAGGGGGAGGTTGCGATCCAGGATCTAACAAATCAGGGTTCTTATGTCGTCCCAAAATGGTGCTATAAAGGGGCAGTCCCATAATAAGCGAAATAGGATCGCTCTAGAGGCCATATAGCACCAAAACATATTGTGGATTGTTGGATCCAACAAGTGAAGTAGTGCGGGGGTATGGTACCAGTGCATTAGAAGTACGGATTTCTTATTGTTAAATCACTAGATTTTTCATGAATTAGAGGACGTTTACTTCTTCTGGCTAAAGATGGGCAAACCACTCAAGATTAATTTTGTTTTTCAGGTTCAGGTCCAAGATTAGTTTCAGATATGTACCATACTTTTTACACTGGCTTAAAGCGTACTGTAGAACACTCTTAGGGCTCCTATCTGATTTCTAGCTCTCTAAGACAAGCACAGTCGAAGTTACAGTGCCTTGCGAAAGTATTCGGCCCCCATGAACTTTTCAACCTTTTGCCACATTTCAGGCTTCAAACATAAAGATATAAAATTTTAATTTTTTGGTGAAGAATCAACAAGTGGGACACAATTGTGAAGTGGAACGAAATTTATTGGTTAAACTTTTGTAAAAAATAAAAAACTGAAAAGTGGGGCGTGCAATATTATTCGGCCCCTTTACTTTCAGTGCAGCAAACTCACTCCAGAAGTTCATTGAGGATCTCTGAATGATCCAATGTTGTACTAAATGACTGATGATTATAAATATAATCCACCTGTGTGTAATCAAGTCTCCGTATAAATGCACCTGCTCAGGGTTCTGTTTAAAGCGCAGAAAGCATCATGAAGACCAAGGAACACACCAGGCAGGTCCGTGATACTGTTGTGGAGAAGTTTATCGCCGGATTTGGATACAAAAAGATTTCCCAAACTTTAAACATCCCAAGGAGCACTGTGCAAGCGATCATATTGAAATGGAAGGAGTATCAGACCACTGCAAATCTACCAAGACCTGGCCGTCCCTCTAAACTTTCATCTCAAACAAGGAGAAGACTGATCAGAGATGCAGCCAAGAGGCCCATGATCACTCTGGATGAACTGCAGAGATCTACAGCTGAGGTGGGAAAGTCTGTCCATAGGACAACAATCAGTCGTACACTGCACAAATCTGGCCTTTATGGAAGAGTGGCAAGAAGAAAGACATTTCTCAAAGATATCCATAAAAAGTCTTGTTTAAAGTTTGCCACAAGCCACCTGGGAGACACACCAAACATGTGGAAGAAGATGCTCTGGTCAGATGACCACAATGCAAAACGATATGTTTGGCGTAAAAGCAACACAGCTCATCACCCTGAACACACTATCCCCACTGTCAAACATGGTGGTGGCAGCATCATGGTTTGGGCCTGCTTTTCTTCAGCAGGGACAGGGAAGATGGTTAAAATTGATGGGAAGATGGAGCCAAATACAGGACCATTCTGGAAGAAAACCTGTTGGAGTCTGCCAAAGACCTGAGACTGGGACGGAGATTTATCTTCCAACAAGACAATGATCCCAAACATAAAGCAAAATCTACAATGGAATGGTTCACAAATAAACGTATCCAGGTGTTAGAATGGCCAAGTCAAAGTCCAGACCTGAATCCAATCGAGAATCTGTGGAAAGAGCTGAAAACTGCTGTTCACAAACACTCTCCATCCAACCTCACTGAGCTCCAGCTGTTTTCCAAGGAAGAATGGGCAAGAATTTCAGTCTCTCGATGTGCAAAACTGATAGAGACATACCCCAAGCGACTTGAAGCTGTAATCGCAGCAAAAGGTGGCGCTACAAAGTATTAACTTAAGGGGGCCGAATAATTTGGCACGCCCCACTTTTCAGTTTTTTATTTTTTACAAAAGTTTAAAATATCTAATAAATTTTGTTCCACTTCACGATTGTGTCCCACTTGTTGTTGATTCTTCACAAAAAATTAAAATTTTATATCCTTATGTTTGAAGCCTGAAATGTGGCAAAAGGTTGAAAAGTTCAAGGGGCCCGAATACTTTCGCAAGGCACTGTATGTCAAAGTGAAAGAGACATGTAAGTCTATGGCAAAATGAATAAGCAGTGGATACAAATGACTATGCACTGCACTGACACTTGCTTTTACGCATTTAACAATTAAAACACTTCAAAAGTTACCCTTTTTTTGGGGGGAAACATGCTTGCCCTTGGTTTTTAGACAAACATGGCAGATAGATTGCAAAAAGAGATGGTTTGTAAGAAAATTATTCTGTTTTGATGGCTTGTAAGTGCTACAGGCTTACTATTATTTGATTAAATCCTTTTTTTTTTTTTTTTATACCAACCCTGTGGCACCAACAGTGTGGTGTAGTGGAATCTGATGGACCAAGCTGCAGGACATATCTGGCTGAGTGGAGGCAACATGTGTGGCAGTGCATAATATGATAGGTAGGCGCTAGGCAGCTGTGGCAACATGTTATGGCAGTGCAACAGGGCGGCATACAAAATATGATGGACCAGGTGGTAGGACAAGTGTGTAGGAGTGGTGGTAGCTGTTTAGGAGTAGCAGCCAGCATCAGCAGAAATACAGTAAATGGAAGATGATGAAAAAGTGTGATGGTGACACCACCATTTGGAGGAATTAGCCGGAGGTGTTTGAATATCCTCACATATCCATGTCTGATTCATTTTGATAAAAGTAATTTTTACACTCTAGCCGTGGACAGTTTTGTCCTTTTAAGTGTTACAATACCACCGGCAGCACTGAACACCATCTCGGCCATAACACTTGAAGCCGGACAAGATAAAGCTCTCTTATCCCTTTATATGAGCAAATATGTTTTTTTTTATACCACTGTGGCACCAACAGTGTTATATGGTGGAATGTGATGGATCAGACAGCAGGACATGTCTGGCTGAGTGATGGCGGCTGAGACAAAATGTGTGGCAGTGCAGCATGGTGGGAGCAGCAGGCAGCAACAGCAGTACAGTAAATGAAACATGATGATAAAGGGCATTTAGAGGTATCAGCTAGAGGTGTGAAAAAAATCACCACAGATCCATAACTATTTCATTTAGAAAAAAAAAAGTAATAATTTCCACACTAGCGGTGGACAGTTTCAACCTTTTAGGTGTTACAATGCCACTGGCAGCACTGAACACACTTTTGGCCATTACACTTAAGGCTGGATAAAACTCCAATGGAAAATTGGGCAAGCTCCTTCCACTGCTCTAACCTTTTAGGCCCAGAATTCCATGGGGTCAGAGTTATCTGTTGGACTATAGGGGCACTATAATTACAATGGTGTTTGCTAGTCCAGCTGGTGTCAGTTACTTTTTATGGCTCCAGGTGGTGCTGCACACTGAAAATTTTCTGGTTCATCATCTTCCACATACTGTACTGGGCCTGGCTGCTGCTGCTTTTATTCCTCCTGATCCTTGGGGCACTAGCAGAGGAGGTGGAGCACTGACTGAGTAAGGTGGACTGGGAGAGGGCAGAGGCCACCTGAGTACAGGTGCACCTCAATAAATTAGAATATCTTTGAAACGTTTATTTATTTCAGTAATTGAATTAAATAAGTGACCTCCTATATTTTCTAGATTCTTTACACACAGAGTGTTCTATTTCAAGTGTTTTATTTCTGTAAATGTTGATTATGGATTACAGCTAATGAAGACCCAAATCTAAGAAAATTAGAATATTGTGAAAATGTTCCGTATTGTAAATTCAGTGTGTCACCTGCCAAGGTTTCCCAAGCCTTTAAAAGGTCCCTCAGTCTGGTTCAGTAGGACACACAATCATGGAAGACTGCTGATTATGAATTTAATTACTGAAATGAATGAACGTTTCAAAAATATTCTAATTTATTGAGATGCACCTGTATGTATGCTACAGGCAGTTGCAGTGGTCTCCCTAAACTCTTTGCCAAGCAGGGAAGAATTCTCCCATTTTGTCTTGAAATAGAAAAGGGTCAGCCTTCTCCCCTGGCTGTGCCTGTGACTTATCAAAGGCCTCCTCTGCATCCAAGGGAGAGTCTTCATCCGCTTACAGTATAGGAGTCCCAGTTCCTCTACCATAATGACCCTGGCCCAGATCCTCATCCTACTTCATCAACACAGGGACATGATGTTGACTAAGAGGTGGAAACGCTTCCTCCTCTTCCATCCCTCGTTGCATATGTGTGTTTCCTATAAGTTATACAATAGAGGGATCACATCACTGATGCCACACTCATCACTGCTGACAAATTTGGTGGCTTCTTCAAAGGGCTTGAGAAGCCCGCACACTTCACTCATGAGCCTCCAATGACGTATCTCAATCATATCATATATCATCGTCTTCTGCGCACATATACAGTCCAGCATATTTAAGGTGAAGTTCCACAAAGTTGGAACGTCGCAGATAAGGTGGTACAAAGACAGACCGTTTTGTTGCTGCAAATCGAGCAAAGTGATTTTTGCAACGTAAGAATGGCTGAAATGTGCAGAGATTTTTCTGGCCATGAGGAGCACCTCTTTTAAGCCACTATACAGGTTAATAAAGCTGCAAACCAACATATTAAGGACACGCACCATATATGAACAATGTGTTATTCATCCTAACTGCAGCATAGCAACAATATTGGTGCCATTGTCGCTAGTAACGCAGCCTAGTTGGCGTTGGGGAAGAGCCATCCAGAAAAGAGGATCCAGAGGAGGTGGATGGGCCCTGCATGGTGTTGGAATTGGGCCTGCACAATCAGGTTGGAACTAGCACCAGGCCTTACTAGGTTTCTGGATTGTGGCCACTGCCGCTCAAAACACTGACCCATTGGGCCTTGATAGCCATGTATCATTCTTGTCCATAATTGCTGCTCCACGTATCGACTGTGGCATTCACGTTTCCCCAGAGTGACAAATCCAAGGAAAAGGCCCATGTTCTCCAACACATGGAGACAGCTTTCCTAAAGAAATAATGGCGGCTAGGTAACCTCCATTGAGGTTGAGTGTATGCTATTAGTTGGTGAAATGCAGTGGAATCCACTAAGTGGTATGGAAGCAACTACACCTCCAGCAGCTTGGCCAGGTGCAAGTTAAGGTGCACAACTGCCAGATGACTGGGCACATATTGTTATCTCCTAGCCACACATTTCCTTATTGGTGACTGACGTTGGAGTGGAATAGGGGGAGGAGTACGAGAAACCGTTGGTGATGATAATGATCACGACAATCATGTGCTAGTGCTACGTGTGGATGTGGCCTGCCACAAGGAAGGTCACGGGGAGGAGTAGGAGAGCAGCCTTGATCACTTCCCCTGCCAGTGCCACTGTCAAGTCTATTTTTCCAAATACATTTGTCAATGTCCAATAAAATTCCCACACAGGAGATGACCGCATGTAGTTGCTGCCGCCAGCATCCGTGCAAACATGTCTGCCACTTTCAAAAACTAGAAGAAGGTTGCTCTTGCCACCCACATTCTTATTGTTAGTAGTAATATTTGTATGAGTGTTTCCTTCTCCCCCTCCTTTTGACTGTCTCGTCTTCCTTTTTCCAAGTCATTTTTAATGCACACAGACACTGCTTAATTATTAACAAAAAAAAAAAGTTCTGTATGATACAGGATCGGCCAAGGGGGGATTAATCTTAGATATGGATTCCATTCATGGATGACTCATATCAAACCTTTACCTCTCAGACCATGGCAGACTTAATGTCTGCAGACAATCCCCCTCACCTCCGTGCATACAAGTGTAACTTCTTTATGTCAGCAAGGAAGATCCTGGAGAGATATGTATTCAAACTTTTCTAGCAGACAGGATGTCCCCAGCAGATCATCAAAGAAAATATAGTAAAATGATGATATTTTACGAGGGGAGTATCCTACACCGAAAAAAATTATTTGGATGTGCAAGACTTGAACAGACGCATCAAATCCAAACACGGCACTGTTTGAAGCATGGAAAAGGCCCGGACACTCAACTACGTACCCAAGGGGATCTGGTGTCTACGCAATGGAAACATCGCCACGAACCCCGTTATACCCCTCGCTAGATACTACGGTGGTCTGGCGAGCAGTTATTGTTGTATATAGTTTTCTGGTTCAAGGATTTAGGGCTGGGCCTCCTCTCCCGGTGACATCACACAGGGAGGAGACTAGCCCAGGTATATGATCTCAGTCTAGAGAGGGAAGGTGGCTCTTATCCTGGGAGAGATGTGAGGTCACACATGTCTTGTTGGTGACGTAAGCAAGTGCCCTGGGGCTAAACAGCGGATGCCTCAATGAACCAGATTGCAAACTCGTCTTGGTACTCGTTTTCTCTTTTAATCCTATTTTATTTCTGTACTGTATTGTTAACTTTTACCTGTATTTGCCTGAACATCCACTGATGTATATTCTGTATACCTTAGCGGCTAGTTGCGACTCACTCGAGTTAATAAATACTGTATATAAAATTTATAAAGCTCGCTTCATGTTATCCTACGAACCCTGGTACTCATGGGTGGGGAGAGGAAGGTAAGAGGGGTGATCGTAGGTAGACAAGTGGCTTGGCAAAGTGATATCCTTCAAAGGCTGGAATAACAGAGATTCTTTTTACATTAATAAAAGATGTATTACTATATATATATATATATTTGTGAGAAAGTGAAGGGTGTGGTTTGGGAGAACAGGTATGTTCCAGCCAGGCAGTTAAAGGGTGTCTGGTAGAAGCCTACAGCAGGGAGGTCAGCTGACCAATTAAGGCCTCATATAGGCTGTGTGTCAGTACTAGGAGGTGTGGCACTACACTGAGGAAAAGTGTGAGCTGTGTAGCTGAACCTGGATCAAGGTAATTCTGTGCCACCCGTTTTGAAGTAACCAGAGCGAGAGTCTGGCAGCCAGGCTCTTGTATAGAGAGGGACCATTTTGTTATGTTAGTTATTTCTCAGCCGAGGTTTTGTTTTTTTGTTTGTGCCTTTGTAAAGGCAAACCTGTAAACCTGTTTGCAAGTGAATAAATACTGAACTTGAGTGTGATCCAATCTCTGTGTCCCTGTTTCCTGCACTGCTACCAAGCATCTACCTGAGCGGTTCCCCACAATATATATATATATATATATATATATATATATATATATATAACAGTACAGACCAAAAGTTTGGACACACCTTCTCATTCCAAGAGTTTTCTGTATTTTCATTACTATAAAAATTGTAGATTCACACTGAAGGCATCAAAACTATGAATTAACACATGTGGAATTATATACTTAACAAAAAAGTGTGAAACAACTGAAAATATATCTTATATTCTAGGTTCTTCAAAGTAGCCACCTTTTGCTTTGATTACTGCTTTGCACACTCTTGGCATTCTCTTGATGAGCTTCAAGAGCTAGTCACCTGAAATGGTCTTCTAACAGTCTTGAAGGAGTTCCCAGAGATGCTTAGCACTTGTTGGCCCTTTTGCCTTCACTCTGCGGTCCAGCTCACCCCAAACCATCTCGATTGGGTTCAGGTCTGGTGACTGTGGAGGCCAGGTCATCTGGCGTAGCACCCCATCACTCTCCTTCTTGGTCAAATAGCCCTTACACAGTCTGGAGGTGTATTTAGGGTCATTGTCCTGTTGAAAATTAAATGATGGTCCAACTAAACGCAAACCGGATGGAATAGCATGCCGCTGCAAGATGCTGTGGTAACCATGCTGGTTCATTATTCCTTCAATTTTGAATAAATCCCCAACAGTGTCACCAGTAAAGCACCCCCACACCATCACACCTCCTCCTCCATGCTTCATGGTGGGAACCAGGCATGTAGAGTCCATTCCTTCACCTTTTCTGCGTCGCACAAAGACACGGTGGTTGGAACCATAGATCTCAAATTTGGACTCATCAGACCAAAGCACAGATTTCCACAGGTCTAATGTCCATTCCTTGTGTTCTTTAGCCCAAACAAGTCTCTTCTGCTTGTTGCCTGTCCTTAGCAGTGGTTTCCTAGCAGCTATTTTACCATGAAGGCCTGCTGCACACAGTCTCCTCTTAGTTGTTGTAGAGATGTGTCTGCTGCTATAACTCTGTGTGGCATTGACCTGGTCTCTAATCTGAGCTGCTGTTAACCTGCGATTTCTGAGGCTGGTGACTCGGATGAACTTATCCTCCGCAGCAGAGGTGACTCTTGGTCTTCCTTTCCTGGGGCGGTCCTCATGTGAGCCAGTTTCTTTGTAGCGCTTGATGGTTTTGGCCACTGCAGTTGAGGACACGTTCAAAGTTTTCCCAATTTTTCGGACTGACTGACCTTCATTTCTTAAAGTAATGATGGCCACTCGTTTTTCTTTACTTAGCTGCTTTTTTCTTGCCTTAATACAAATTCTAACACATTCAGTAGGACTATCAGCTGTGTATCCACCTGACTTCTGAACAACACAACTGATGGTCCCAACCCCATTTATAAGGCAAGAAATCCCACTTATTAAACCTGACAGGGCACACCTGTGAAGTGAAAACCATTTCAGGTGACTACCTCTTGAAGCTCATCAAGAGAATGCCAAGAGTGTGCAAAGCAGTAATCAAAGCAAAAGGTGGCTACTTTGAAGAACCTAGAATATAAGACATATTTTCAGTTTTTTCACACTTTTTTGTTAAGTATATAATTCCACATGTGTTAATTCATAGTTTTGATGCCTTCAGTGTGAATCTACAATTTTTATAGTCATGAAAATACAGAAAACTCTTGAAATGAGAAGGTGTGTCCAAACTTTTGGTCTGTACTGTATATATATATATATATATATATATACATACACACACACACACACGGACAATATTATTGGTACCCCTCGTTTAATGAAAGAAAAACCCACAATGGTCACAGAAATAACTTCAATCTGACAGACTGGAATTTGCCAAACTACATGTTGACAAGCCACAAAGCTTCTGGGAGAATGTGCAATGGACAGATGAGCCAAAAATCTAAATTTTTGGCAAGGCACATCAGCTCTATGTTCACAGATGGAAAAATGAAGCATATTTTGAAAAGAACACTGTCCCTAATGTGAAACATGGAGGAGGCTCTGTTATGTTCTGGGGCTGCTTTGCTGCATCTGGCACAGGGTGTCTTGAATCTGTGCAGAGTACAATGAAATCTCAAGACTATCAAGGGATTCTAGAGAGAAATGTGCTGGCCAGTGTCAGAAAGCTTGGTCTCAGTCGCAGGTCATGGGTCTTGCAACAGGATAATGACCCAAAACACACAGCTAAAAACACCCAAGAATGGTTAAAAGGAAAACATTGTACTATTCTGAAGTGGCCTTCTATGAGCCCTGACCTAAATCCTATTGAGCATCTTTGGAAGGAGCTGAAACATGCCATCTGGAAAAGGCACCCTTGAAACCCGAGACAACTGGAGCAGTTTGCTCATGAGGAGTGGGCCAAAACAACTGTTGAGAGGTGCAGAAGTCTCATTGACAGTTACAGGAATCGTTTGATTGATGTGATTGCCTCAAAAGGTTGTGCAACAAAATATTAAGTTAAGGGTACCATCATTTCTGTCCAGGCCTGTTTCATGAGTTTTCTTTTTTTTTTAAATTCTGTTGAAGCATGGTTGAAAAGCAATGTCTGACTTTCATTTGTTCATTTTCATAGAATTTTTATATATTATTACTTTTGTCAGATTCAAGTTATTTCTGTGACCATTGTGGGTTTTTCTTTCATTAAATGAGGGGTACCAACAATTTTGTCCATGTGTGTATATATATAATATAATATATATATATATACACACACACACACTATACAAAGACTTAAAATATTTTGTTCAGATTAACAACAACGCTCCATCACACTGTGTATGGATCAGTCACCAAAGCGGAACTCCCCCCACCCACCCCCCATGAAATTACAACTTTGTTTTTTTAGATTAGCTGTATATTGGGTGAACACACCAAAAAAAAAAACACTGAAATAACAATTTTTTTTGTTTTTTTGTTTACATTAACAGTATCTGTATGGGTCAGTCACCAGACTGGGGAAATAGCCCATGAAATTACAAAATGTTTTTTGTTCTAAGATTAGCGCAGGCTAGACTGTATATTGGATGAACAACAAGAAACTGCTTGTATATATCGGAGCTATTTTTTTTTAAGATGTGCGCAGGCAAAAGCAGCACTTTGCTGTTAAAACAGCAGTATGTATTTAATTAAACAATTGTCAGGAACTGAGCTCACTGGGTCTTGAACCCTTTACTTCCCAACCATGCTCTGCAGCCTTGACCATTATGCCATTGTAGTAGCCAGTTTTTTTTTTCTTTGCTTTTCTGAGCCTAGTCCATTCTATTGGAGTGATTAGCTTATGGATCTCACCCGCTCTGTGGCCAATCACAGTATAACAATCACTATATAAACCGACAGCTTACTCCATCCTGTGCCTGATTATTCTGGCTGTCTGCTTCCTGTTTGCCCTGATCCTCACCACTACTCTACTGTTCTTGCGTACCGAATTCTGCATACGTCTGACTATGGCTGATTCATGTTAGTGGTAAACATTGATCACTATTTTATGTATTAATTTGTAAAGAAAAAAAAAAAAGGAACTTGATGGAAATTTGGAAAAATTCTCAGTTTTCAAAATGTGAAATGCTCTGTATTTCAGATAGTCATACCACCCAAATAAATTAATAAATATTATCTGCCATATCTCTGCTTTATTTTGGCATATTTTTTTTTAAATCGTCTTTTATTTTGGATTTTTCCAAGAGTTACAAGAAAATTTCCCAAACCCATTTGTTAGGGACCACTTCAGTTCTGTAGAGGATTTTAAAGGCCTACATATTAGAAATCCCCATAAATTACTCCATTTTCTAAACTGCACCCCTCAAATAACAAAACAGCATTTGGGAAGGTTGTTAACCTTTTAGGCATTTCACAGGAATTAAAACAATATGGAGGTGAAATTTAGACATTTTATTTTTTTCAATAATGCGTTCATTTTGTCCTGAAGACAAAGAGTTTGTTATGCAAACATGTGGGTGAAAACTGATGTTTGGCCACATGGCAGTAGACGGAAGGGAAGGAGCGACACTGGGCGTCTGAACAGCAGATTTTGCTGGAATAGTTTCAGGTACCATGTGTCAACTGCAGAGCCCCTAGAGTACCAATACAATGGAAATCCTCCAAAAGGGACCCCATTTTGAAAACTAAATACCTGACAGAATTTATCAAGAGGTATATTGAGCATTTTGACCCCACAGCCGTTTCACAGATTTTATTAACACTGGGAAGTGTAAATGAAAAATTATTAAAATGTAACTTTATCCCTAAAGTTTTCATTTTCCCAAGGAGAAAAAGCACCTCGCGGTTAGTTACACATTTTCTCCTGAACGCGGAAATACCCCATTTGTGGTTGTAAACTCTTGTATGGGTACATGGGGGGCAGTGACATAACTAGGAATGGCTGGGCCCCAAGGCGAACATTTGACATGGGGGGGACCCCCCGACCACCCCCCTCCAACCCCCCCCCCAGTATCATGCCCCATAGTGGCCCCTGCACACAGTATCATGCCCCATAGTGGCCCCTGCACACAGTATCATGCCCCATAGTGGCCCCTGCACACAGTACCATGCCCCATAGTGGCCCCTGCACACAGTATCATGCCCCATAGTGGCCCCTGCACACAGTATCATGCCCCATAGTGGCCCCTGCACACAGTATCATGCCCCATAGTGGCCCCTGCACACAGTATCATGCCCCATAGTGGTCCCTGCACACAGTATCATGCCCCATAGTGGCCCCTGCACACAGTATCATGCCCCATAGTGGCCCCTGCACACAGTATCATGCCCCATAGTGGCCCCTGCACACAGTATCATGCCCCATAGTGGCCCCTGCACACAGTATCATGCCCCATAGTGGCCCCTGCACACAGTATTTTGCCCCATAGTGGCCCCTGCACACACTATTAGTCCCCATAGTGGCCCCTGCACACACTATTATATGCCCCATTGTGGACCATTCATGAACAATTATTATACTCTGGGGTCTTTTCAGACCCCAGACCAGGGCTGTGGAGTCGGAGTCGTGGAGTCGGTGCCTATTTTGGTGGAGTCGGAGTCGGTATAAAATGGACCGACTCCGACTCCCAAAATATATAATAAATTGGTAAAGTTAGTAGTACAATGCAGTATGTGCTGAATATATTTTCATAAGAATTTGGGAAAATGATGAAATGTTGAAAATGATGAAATGTCCTGTAAAGGTCTGTTCTATTCCTCATATAATGATGGGACTGAGTTCTGAGTGAACCTATAAGGTTTAGCACCATTATCTGGAGTAAGCAAAAGATACAAGTGTTGTGATTGTGAGGACTGAAAAGCTTGACTTTATCTGTAATTGTGCTGGAGACGCACCCACAGCCCGAGGACACAGAGTGACTGCTTGTCAGCAAGTGAATCATTGTGCTGAGACTGAGAAAACTGTTTTTGTTGAAAACTGTTTTTTTACCACTTACTGCAGCGTTTTGCATATTTGCAATTTATTAAAGTTTTTTGTGTTCTAAAGTTGTATCCAATAAATATATTTTATGTTCTACCTAAATAGCTTGATTATTGTATCATAAGGATGATAAAAAGCTTAAATTAAGTTATCTCTTAAACATGCGCCATGTATGTCGGAGTCGGAGTCAGGGGAAATTGAGGAGTCGGAGTCGGAGTCGGGGCTTTGGCGTACCGACTCCACAGCCCTGCCCCAGACTATAATGTTCGGAGACCCGGGGAGGATAGAAACATAAAAAAACAACGTTGCTTACCTGTTCCTCGCTCCGGTCCACTCCCTGCTGCTTCAGCTGCCTTCAATATTGGACCAGGCCGGTGTCACGACGTAAAATGACGTCGGAGACGTCACCAAACAGGCCCGAAGCCTGGAGAAGCGTAGGAGTGGTAAGTACATTGTTTTTTATGTTCCCTCACCTCTCCTGGGCCTCCGATTATTATACTCCAGGGTCTGAAAAGACCCCAGAGTATAATGATAGCAGAGATTGTGGGGTTCGGCCCGCGGCCTCACATACCGTTCCCCACTCTTGCTCACAGCCGCCTCTGCAGAATCGGAAGCGCAGGCGGCCGTGAGCGGGACCCCGGGGAAGGGTAAGTATATAGGGCCCGTTACCTGCTGGGGTTACTCCAGCAGGTAACGGCCTATTAAAAAAAAAAAAAAAAAAAAAAAAAAAGCATCGGGGCCCCGTAATGTCCCGGGCCCTGTAGCAGCTGCTACTACTGCTACCCCGGTAGTTCAGAATAGAAAGAGCGCTATTTGGCTTTTGGAGGGCAGATTTTGCTGGAATAGTTTTCAGGTGCCATGTCGCATTTGCAGAGCCCCTAAAGTACCAATACAGTGGAAACCCCCCAAAAATGACCCCATTTTAGAAACTACACCCCTCAAGGAATTTCTCAGGGGGTATTACCATTTTGAGTCCAATAGTGCTTCCGAAAAATGAACGTACAAAGTGAAAATTGAAATTTTTAAAGAAATATGCCATTTCAGTGTCCAATACACTGTTCCCACTTTGTGTCATCAGAGACACGCACTCCTAAAACTATTAAATGGATTATCCTGGTTACAAAGAAGTTGTTTATGTGGGTGCAAACTGCTGCTTGGGCACACAGCAGGGATCAGAAGGGAAGGAGCACTGCTATTTTTAGCTTTTGGAGTATAGCTTTAGAGGGACTTTCTGGATGCCATGTTTTTTGCAGAGCCCTAGAGGTGCCAGTAAATTGGAATTCCCCAAGAAGTGACCCCATTTTGTAGTGCAATTTTAGGGTCTCTGCAAATGTTACATGGCGTACAAAAACCAACACTCTAAATTAGCAGTCCAAAAGCACATAGGGCTCATTCACATGTGCACCTTGCTGTATACTCAAACAGCAGTTTATGCCCACATGTATGACACTGTTGTACCCAGGATAACGTACTTAATGTCATATGTGGGTATAAACTGCTGTTTGGACACAGAAGGAAAGGATCGCTATTTTGGTTTTTGGAGCACAGTTTGGTTTTTGGACGTCATGCCACTTTTGCAGAGCCCCTGAATTGGCAGTAAAGTGGAATCTGAAGACACGTGACCCCATTTTGGAAAAGATACCCTTAAAGTGGCGTAGCAAGCATTTTTAAACCTTGATTGTTGCATTCATTTAATTTTCATAAATGAATGCGCAGCTGACAATGAAAAGTCAAAATTGCAATTTCCAGAGATGCACCATTTCAGTGCCTGATATGTTGTGCCCAGCTTGTGTCAGCAGGAACACACACTTCAAAAACTGGTAACCGTGTATCCCAGGCACAACAGCATTTGGAGCGTTGATCTCTGATACAAGCTGGGCACAACATATTATGCACTGAAATGTATTCCTGGAAAAATTGCCATCCTTTCACCATCATCTGTGCACTCATGTCTGGAAAATAAATGAATGCAATGTTTGGGGGTTAAAAATACTCACTTTACCCCTGGATAAATTCCTTCAGGGGTGTAGTTTACAAAATAGGGTAACATGTCAGGGGATTCCATTTTACTGGCATTTAAGGGTTCTGAAAATGTAATGACGTGAAAAAAACCAAACAGTCTAAATCTGTGCCCCAAAAACCAAAATAACCCCCCTCCCCCCCCCCCCCCCCAAAACCACTTTATACCCCCCCAACACACTAAATATTTTTTCCCCCGGCCCCCCCCCCCACCATCCTGCCCCCCACAACCCCCTTTTGGCCCCCCCCCCCGGCCCCCATGTGAAGAAGCGCTGTGTGACTTTTGGGGCGCAGCTTTACACTGTGTGCAGAATTATTAGGCAAGTTGTATTTGAGAGTATTATTTTTATTATTGAACAACAACTATGTTCTCAATCAACCCAAAAGACTCATAAATATCAAAGCTTAATATTTTTGGAAGTTGGAGTGTGTTTTTTTTTAGATTTGGCTATCTTAGGAGGATATCTGTTTGTGCAGGTAACTATTACTGTGCAGAATTATTAGGCAACTTAATAAAAACCAAATATATACCCATCTCACTTGTTTGTTTTCACCAGGTAAACCAATATAACAACAGAAAATTTAGAAATAAACATTTCTGACATTCAAAAACAAAACCAAAATCAAATCAGTGACCAATATAGCCACCTTTCTTTACGATGACACTCAAAAGCCTTCCATCCATAGATGCCGTCAGTTGCTTGATCTGTTTACGATCAACATTGCGTGCAGCATCCACCACAGCCTCCCAGACACTGTTCAGAGAGGTGTACTGTTTTCCCTCCCTGTAGATCTTGCATTTTATGAGGGACCACAGGTTCTCTATGGGGTTCAGATCAGGTGAACAAGGGGGCCATGTCATTATTTTTTCTTCTTTTAGACCATTACTGGCCAGACATGCTGTGGAGTATTTGGATGCATGTGATGGAGCATTGTCCTGCATGAAAATCATGTTTTTCTTGAACGATACCGACTTCTTCCTGTACCACTGCTTGAAGAAGGTGTCTTCCAGAAACTGGCAGTAGGTCTGGGAGTTTAGCTTCACTCCATCCTCCACCCGAAAAGGTCCCACAAGTTCATCTTTGATGATACCAGCCCATACCAGTACCCCACCTCCACCTTGCTGGCGTCTGAGTCGGAGTGGAGCTCTCTGCCCTTTACTGATCCAGCCTTGGGCCCATCCATCTGGCCCATCAAGAGTCACTCTCATTTCATCAGTCCATAAAACCTTTGAAAAATCAGTCTTCAGATATTTCTTGCCCCAGTCTTGACGTTTTATTTTATGTTTCTTGTTCAAAGGTGGTCGTTTTTCAGCCTTCCTTACCTTGGCCATGTCCCTGAGTATCGCACACCTTGTGCTTTTTGATACTCCAGTAACGTTGCAGCTCTGAAATATGGCTAAACTGGTGGCTAATGGCATCTTGGCAGCTTCACGCTTGATTTTCCTCAATTCATTAGCAGTTATTTTGCGCCTTTTTTTTTTCAACACGCTTCTTGCGACCCTGTTGGCTATTTGCCATGAAACGCAAAAATATTAATAATAAATAATAATTATTGCCACAATTGTTCGGTGATCACGCTTCAAAAGTTTGGCAATTTCAAGACTGCTGCATCCCTCTACAAGACATCTCACAATTTTTGACTTTTCAGAGTCCGTCAAATCTCTCTTCTGAACCATTTTGCCAAAAGAAAGGAAGTTGCCTAATAATTAAGCACACCTTATATAGGGTGTTGATGTCATTAGACCACACCCACTCATTACAGAGATGCACATCATCAGATTTACTTAATTGGTAGTTTGCTTTCAAGCCTATACAGCTTGGAGTAGGACAACATGTATAAAAAGGATGATGTGATCAAAATACTCATTTGCCTAATAATTCTGCACACAGTGTATGTGTATATGTGTGTGTGTGTGTGTGTGTATATATATATATATATATATATATATATATATATGTATATGTGTGTGTGTGTATATATATGTATATATGTGTGTGTGTGTGTATATATTGCGACAATTTGGGGGATCAGTCTCAAATGGCGGCAGACTCCTGGTCCAGACAGCAGTGGTTCATGGTACTGGGCGCCGGAGAGATAGCGTTCAGACAGTGCCAGTTTAAAACAAAATGGCTTTATTTCAGCTTGAGTGCAACATAACAAAACAAAAAAAACCTAGGCCACGCATAGGCCCTAACTGACTTCTTGAGCCCTATCTCGCCTCTGGGGCACCGAGCAGCCTGACTAGTGCTCAGCTCAAGCAAACGTACCCTGTGGACCCCAGCCCTTCTGGGACAGACCGCCTCTCTCTGTCCTTGGCTGGACCCACAGTTCCTGCTCCATGCAGGTTTCTCCAGCCTTTTGGAGATACGCCCCCACCCAAAGGTGTGGCTGAGGGCCTTTTCAGGGCTGGCCTGGGTCGCTCAACAGCACCCTCTGGGTTCACATACTCACATACCCTCCCCCCTCAGCTCACTACCCATGGGGTGAGCTACAATGGGACGAGACATCCTATGTCGAAGTCCCTCTTCAACCATGTATGCCTGTCCAGAGTCTCTCCAGAAGTCCCAATCTGGCGGTCTTTTCTTCCAAACACCGCTCCCTCGAGTTCTCCGTTTTCTCATCACTTTAAATGCTACGCTAAGATCCTGGCCATTCTGTGCAAAGGCAAGTTTTACTTCATCACCTTCACAATTCGCCATACAGGAGATCACATCATTTTCATCACATTTCTCGCCATAATCTTCAGCCATCCCATTGCATGACTTTGATCGCTTTAGTAAATAGCCGTAAGAATCTTCATCTTCACCTATCACGAATCCACAGGAGCTCAGAGACCAACTAACACGTACTTCATGCACATCAATGTCTTTAGAGTATAACTGTTTCACGGGTACTTTTTCCGTAACCTTCATCTCAAAGCAAACTTTGCCATCACCATCAAGGCTTAGAAGTTTAGGAGAAATAGTTGCCTTGCTTTCCTCTTTGTTTGAGAAACAGAAGCTCTGTACTGCAATATCTTCTCCTTCTGCATGAGGGCCATACAATACACCCGCACAGAATAGATCACGCTGAACTACATTTTCTGGTATGTCTTTATAAACTGCCACATCATATATTGGAATGGTTTCTGTATAATGCTTCCACACCTGTACGGCAGCAAGAGAACCACTTCCATACTCTAGTCTTACCTCCTCTTTCTCATACGTATAACTTCCTGGAGGCATGTTGCAGTACTGTGATAGATTGCAAGAATTTTCGTGCCAACCCCTTTCTGACAGTACAGGAGCTGGTGATATCATCATCTCAACATTCTCCAAGTTATTTTCATTCCCTGTGCTAACACCGGAGGACTGGGATACCAAGTTTTCAACATCACAGTCTTTTCTGTCAATACCCAGATGCTTTTTGGTTACATGTTCTGGCTGCCTTAATGGCTCTGTTTTCTCTGCCTCTATGCTGGCAGCTTTCTCCAATTCTAACGCCTTCTGTAGCGCACAAATCTGATTCCAGTTCCGGAACTTTCTTCATTGCCACATTTTTCTGAGCAGCCTCCATCTCAGTTTTTACTATTGCAACTTGCAGATCTTCCTCAATCCTTCGCACTGCATCCTGGATGATATTTTCTGCTTCCCTCACTGTTCCCTGAATTATATTGAACTGATCCTCCAACATCTTCTGATAAAAAGTTTGCCGATGAGCAGAAGCTTTGCCAAGTCTCTCATTCAAGTCCCATATCTCAGTGGCTCTCTTATCTTGCTCTTGGTTGAATAAAGACTCTCTTGAGTCATGTTTTTCAGGGATAGCAGCCAGCGAATCCTTCTCAGCTTCTAGTGCTGCCAGCTTTGAAGATAGTGCAGATGCCGACTGTTCAGTATTGGATAAAGACTGCTGCAATTGATCCAATTCTTCTCTTTTAGATTCAACTTTGGTTTTTAACTGTTCTATCTGAAAAGTGTGCTCTTCCAACTTTATTTCTGACTCGCGCTTCACTTGAACCATCTGAAACTCCAGCTGTTCCTTGATGCGTGCAATATTCTCCTGTTGGTTCACTTGCACCTTTAGTTTAGCAACAAGCATTTTTAGATCTACAATCTCAGCAGATAAATTAGACATTTTTTTCTCAAACTGAATCCTCATGTCTTCTATCTGGAGTTCCAATTCTCTCTTGGCCTTTTCCAGCTTGTCATAAGCATTAGCTTTGTTCTCATACAATATCTGCACAGATTCCAGGTTTTTCTCAACTTCATCCTTGGAGCTAACCAAATCCTCCATTTCAGTGCGCAGTTGCTTGTTGAGCCTCTCTAACTCGGCCTTCAATTCAAGGGCCTCTTCTAGGGAGCGAGCCAAGGCAAGAGCTTTGGTCTCTTTTCCACGAGCTTCTGCTTCAGCACGGTCACGTTCTTCTGCATATCTAGCAGAAAGAGCCTTCTCTTCACCAAGCAGCTGATCAAACTTTTTTCTGCTTATTTTCCAAATTTGACACAATCCGACGTTGATGATCAAGATCTACACCTATATCTTCTAGTTCCTGCTGAAGTCTAATTTTCGTCCTCTCAAGTTTGTCATAAGCAGCAGCCTTCTCTTCAAACCATTGATTTGTAGCTTCTAGCTTCTTTTGCAACTTTTCCTTTAGTTCTTCAACAGAGTCCAAGGACCCAATACTATCCTCCATTTTTTTCTTCATATCAGTCGCCTGAGCCTGTAGTGTTGAAATCTGCTTTGTCAAATCTCTTTTTGCTATCTCCTCTTCCTCTAGTTGCTCAAGGAAACCATTTTTCTCATCTTCCATTTGTTTTAGTTTTATACTAAGGTCAAGCTTCTGACGAGTTTCTTCTTGCAGAAGTTCCTGAGTGTCCTGAAGCTGAGATTCTAGTGTAGAAAAATCTTTGGAAAGTTTGATAAACTTGCTGTCTGCTTGAGAAAGAAGCCCTGTGACATTATTCCACCTGCAGTCTGTTTGCCTTGTCTAGCAGCTCTGCTCAAAACCTGTCCCCTTCTGTGACTTTTAGTTGCAGCTCTTGAAGTTGAGTCTCTACTTTTTTATGACTCTCCTGTAAGGTTTGCACTTTCTGAGCATGGACAGATGACATCTCCATTAATTCTTTGTCTTTATTTTGCACCAAAACAGACAATTTCTCATTATCTTCACAAGATCCTGACAGTGCCCTCTCCAGGCTATATATTCTAGCTTTGAGTTCCAGTTCTCTTTGTTCCAGAACTCCAGCTCTGCTCCGCCATTCGTTGACTTCACTATTTAGGCGAACCTGCTTTAGTGCATGCAAGTTTTGCTCTGACTGCAATGTCTGCACCACAGATTCTAAATCACTCTCTTGGTCAGACACATGCTTCCTCAGCTCTGCAATTTCCTTTTCTTTGTCAGTTAATGCAGCCGAAAGTTTTTCACACTTCCTGACTTGGTCATCCAGACATTCTGACTGACACTGCAAAAATTCACTTCTCTCACGTTTAGCAGTTTCAAGGTCATCTCTTAATTTTTCAATGACACTCTCTTTGGCAAGGGAGTCTTGAACATGCTGCTCCTTTAAATCCTGCAATTGCTTCTCAAGCACTTGCTTTTGTTCCACACTCTGTATAATTTTATTAGATAGAGCACATTTCATTTCTGGAAACTCGTTCTTAGTAACACAGTCCATTTCAGGCAAACCCAGTACCACATTTTCACAATGACTAGGATATAAACTCTTTATAGTCTCAAGCTCTTTCTTTAACTTAAGGTTCTCTTTTTCTGATACCTCAAGTTGCCATTTCCAATCAGATATTTCATCCTCATAAATAAACCTGATGGTTTTAATCTCATCTTGAAGCTGCTGCACCATAATATTTTCATCTTTGGCGCTTTCATGCACTCCAGTATGAGACACACAGTCAGCAGGGACATATTCATTCATAGAACAGAGGTGCTTTAGAAAAACTGAGTCACCCTCATGCAACCCATTATCTTTACTTGCACTCCACATGCTCTATTCCAGTTTTTTGTTTCTCTGCATTCAGACTGCTGCACTAATAAACCTGTGCATAACTTCTCTGCTTTTTTACAAGCTGAAATTTTCTTTTTCTTGCCCATGGTTTACTAACAAGATTACACAATATTCCACAGCAACCTTGGGTTCAACCGGCAGCAACTTTTTTGCTATCTTCTGCAGTCACATGTATTCAAACTGTTAACTTATGTGGTACTACAACAACCAGCATTTTCTTCTGTATTCCACAGAAAACACAAACATGGCACCATAGCCTTTCACATAGACTGTTTGCAATATCCAGCTTCTACACACATTGCTTACTTTCTTGCCATCAGCAAGCACTTTACAAACTTCTGTGCCACAGTATACACAAAGTCCATTCCCTGGATTCCTCTTCCAGAGTTTTACTTTCACCAGTTTTTACACACACTTTGCTATGTTGCAATTTACTTCACCCCTTCCTGGGTTTCTCAGTTGAAATCACAGATTTCTTCCAGCTGTAGGCCACAGTGCACATTTAGCAATACTGCAGTCACCAACCACTTGTCTTCCAGGACTTGCGTGGATCTCTTTATGCCCGAATCCGTAGCACCATATGTGACAATTTGGGGGGATCAGTCTCAAATGGCGGCAGACTCCTGGTCCGGACAGCAGTGGTTCGTGGTACTGGGCGCCGGAGAGATAGCGTTCAGACGGTGCCAGTTTAAAACAAAATGGCTTTATTTCAGCTTGAGTGCGACATAACTAAACAAAAAAAAAACCTAGGCCATGCATAGGCTCTAACTGACTTCTTGAGCCCTATCTCATCTCTGGGGCACCGAGCAGCCTGACTAGTGCTCAGCTCAAGCAAACGTACCCTGTGGACCCCAGCCCTTCTGGGACAGACCGCCTCTCTTTGTCCTTGGCTGGACCCACAGTTCCTGCTCCATGCAGGTTTCTCCAGCCTTCTGGAGATACGCCCCCACCCAAAGGTGTGGCTGAGGGCCTTTTCAGGGCTGGCCTTGGGTCGCTCAACAGCGCCTTCTGGGTTCACATACTCACAATATATATATGTGTGTGTGTATACAGTGCCTTGCGAAAGTATTAAGCCCCCTTGAACTTTTCAACCTTTTGCCACATTTCAGGCTTCAAACATAGGGATATAAAATTTTAATTTTTTTTGGTGAAGAATCAATAACAAGTGGGACACAATCGTGAAGTGGAACGAAATTTATTGGGTATTATAAACTTTTGTAAAAAATAAAAAACTGAAAAGTGGGGCGTGCCAAATTATTCGGCCCCCTTAAGTTAATACTTTGTAGCGCCACCTTTTGCTGCGATTACAGCTGCAAGTCACTTGGGCTATGTCTCTATCAGTTTTGCACATCGAGAGACTGAAATTCTTGCCCATTCTTCCTTGGGAAACAGCTGGAGCTCAGTGAGGTTGGATGGAGAGCGTTTGAGAACAGCAGTTTTCAGCTCTTTCCACAGATTCTCGATTGGATTCAGGTCTGGACTTTGACTTGGCCAAACACCTGGATACGTTTATTTGTGAACTATTCCATTGTAGATTTTGCTTTAAGTTTGGGATCATTGTCTTGGGAAAATATATCTCCGTCCCAGACTCCCAGGTCTTTTGCAGACTCCAACAGGTTTTCTTCCAGAATGGTCCTGTATTTAGCTCCATCCATCTTCCCATCAATTTTAACCATCTTCCCTGTCCCTGCTGAAGAAAAGCAGGCCCAAACCATGATGCTGCCACCACCATGTTTGACAGTGGGGATGATGTGTTCAGGGTGATGAGCTGTGTTGCTTTTACGCCAAACATATCGTTTTGCATTGTGGCCAAAAAGTTCGATTTCGGTTTCATCTGACCAGAGCACCTTCTTCCACATGTTTGGTGTGTCTCCCAGGTGGCTTGTGGCAAACTTTAAACGAGACTCTTTATGGATATCTTTGAGAAATGGCTTTCTTCTTGCCACTCTTCCATAAAGGCCAGATTTGTGCAGTGTACGACTGATTGTTGTCCTATGGACAGACTCTCCCACCTCAGCTGGAGATCTCTGCAGTTCATCCAGAGTGATCATGGGCCTCTTGGCTGCATCTCTGATCAGTCTTCTCCTTGTTTGAGATGAAAGTTTAGAGGGACGTCCG
>CAMRHE010001180.1:160000-185910 GCA_947044405.1 Leptodactylus fallax | reverse complement strand
AGAGACCATGAACCTACCTATAGTAACTACAGAATACACCCAGACCATGAACCTACCTATAGTAACTACAGAATATACCGAGACTATGAACCTACCTGCAGCAACTCCATTCTAGTCAGTACAGTAGTGAGACAGCTAGAATGGAGTTGCTGTAAGGAGGACCTACCTATAGTAACTACAGAGTACACCGAGACTGTAAACCTACATATAGTAACTATATACTCATAAATCAGGCACACAGCGATACGTTAGAATCTAAGATCTTTGTCATTTATGAATTGCCATAGATTTCCATCATCACTTACAACAAAAAAGTGGCGCGAGATATAAAAAAAAAACACGTCACCGCCATGTTCAGACCATATTTGCACGATGTCTCAGAACTGGTCTGGTGCAAATTATATATACATATGTCACACATAAATTATATATATTATATATATATATATATATATATATATATATATATATATATAAATAATTTATATAACTTATAAACATATACATACATATAATTTATGAGTGCTATATGTATATATGTCCGGGAATGTGTTTTTCATCCATTCCTATTGATAATCACATATATATATATATAACGTCCCTCTTGGCCAGTTATGGATCCTCCCTATAGAGACTCCTCTCCGGCTTCTCCTGTAGTGACGGGACCAGATTGGAGTTTCTGGCGGCCGCTCCTGTAATATCTCCATTCTAGTCACCTCAGTAATGAATTGTCTACATTGGAGTTGTTTCTAGCAGGTCCTCCCTCCAGCAACTCCATTCTAGAGCGTTCACTAGTGAGGTGACTAGCCGCAACCCTCCATCTACACGAGCTCCTCTCCTGCTTCCTCTATACAGCACAGAGACCCCGCCCTCATCGGAGAGGCTCCGCCCCTTCCGGTGACATCATACCTACCAGGAAGAACTCCCTGTAGTCACGACCCAAATATTACCCACAAAGCCTCCTTCTTCCTTTCTCTGCTCCATCCACCATGGTGAGTGAACGCAGCAAGTTCCGCCGCTGGTACTATCTGGCACTATCTGGCTCCATCCTCCGGTAGCCGGCCTCTCTGTGCCCCACTGACTACCGCAGTGTCACCGGAGAAGTTGGCTGGCTCTGGTCCCGGGTATATTTTTGGTTTCTGGGCTCCGTTGCTCTTAGCTGCCGGCCTGGGACTCGGGCTTCTCTCCGGCCTGTAGATGCTGAGCGCGGCTCTGAAGCTCCTTCTGCCCGCATGTTCCTTTGCCCAGGCGGGTGATGGTCCCGGCCTACATGTCCTCGGTGGCCCGCTCCCGGGTCTTGTCTTCTCCGTGCTGCTTCTGGGCTGGTGAGGGGGCCGGGGGTTGAGGGGTTATGGAGCGGGATCGCTGCATGGACCCCGGGTGGTGGTGATGGGCTCTATACTGGTATAATCTGGTGGGTCCCTTGTTGTATTGGTGGGCACTATGCTGCCATGGCCCTAGGGTGGTGGTGATGGGCTCTATACTGGTATAATCTGGTGGGTCCCCTGGGGGGCACTGCTGCCTGGCCCGGGGGGGGTGCTGGCATCATCCGGTGGGTCCTTTTTATTGGTGGGCACTATGCTGCCATGGCCCTAGGGGGGTGGTGATGGGCTCTATACTGGTATAATGTGGTGGGTCCTTTGTATTGGTGGGCACTATGCTGACATGGCCCTAGGGGAGTGGTGATGGGCTCTATACTGGTATAATCTGGTGGGTCCTTTGTGTTGCTGACACGGTCCTGGGTGTTTGTGAGCACATACTGCTGGGGTTGTATTGGTGGGCACTATGCTGCCATGGTCCTGGGGTGGTGGTGATGGGCTCTATACTGGTATGATCTGGTGGGTCCTTTGTATTGGTGGGCACTATGCTGCCATGGCCCTGGGGTGGTGGTGATGGGCTCTATACTGGTATAATCTGGTGGGTCCTTTGTATTGGTGGGCACTATGCTGCCATGGCCCTAGGGGGGTGGTGATGGGCTCTATACTGGTATAATCTGGTGGGTCCTTTGCTGACACGGTCCTGGGTGTTTGTGAGCACATGTATTGTAGGCACTATGCTGACATGGTCCTGGGGTGGTATAGAGCGCAGTTTACCGGTATGGTCCTGGTGGGTTGGTGCGGTGTTGATTTGGCAAGTCGAGCAGATGATGTGACAAAATATTTGCTATCTGAGTTGATGATTAGATTTAACCACCAAGATCGCTGATGCTCGTTCTCTGCCCTGTCACATGGTTGTTGGTGGGGTGACTTGGTGTTTTTTTTGTGTACTAAAGTTATGTTGTCTCCACAGCCTAAAGGAAAGAAGGCCAAGGGGAAGAAGGTGGCTCCGGCCCCCTTCTGTTGTCAAGAAGGCTGAAGCTAAGAAGGTGGTGAACCCCCTGTTTGAGAAGAGGCCGAAGAACTTTGGCATTGGTGAGTGGCACTGCCCGTAGAAAACTCTGGCTGTGGGGCATATGAGTTTCCATAGTAACCCGTTCTCAACCTTATGCAGGTCAGGACATCCAACCCAAGAGAGATCTGACCCGCTTTGTGAAATGGCCACGCTACATCCGGCTACAGCGCCAGAGGTCCATCCTGTACAAACGTCTCAAGGTGCCTCCTGCAATCAACCAGTTCACTCAGGCCCTGGATCGTCAGACAGGTGAGTGAAGGAGGCAGTCACGAGGCTGTGCCACAGTAACTTCTCCTCGCTCTGCATCGTACTGTTAAAGGGGTTGTCCTGTTATGGACACTTATCCACAGGACAGGGGATAAGTGTCCGATCGCTGGGTCCTCCAGTGATCAGGAGGACAGGGCCAAAATTCTTTCTAAACCCTCCTAGTGAATGGATAGCCAGTGTGCTTGAGTGGCCGGTGCCATGTTCACTTCTATGGGGCTGTCAGGACTGTAATCTCTAGCAATGCCTGCAGCCCCCTAGAAGTGAATGGAGCAGCGGGCACACAAGCGCACTGGCTATCCAATCACAAGGAGGCTTTAGGGTTCCCTGTCCTCTTGATCACTGGGGGACCTGACAATTGGGCCCACAGCAATGGTCTAATACACATAGACAAGATAGTGCAAGGTGTGGGAGTTTTGCAGTATATTGTGCAGGGGATCAAGCGATCAAAGGGGCCTATTAAGTAAGTGTGTGGACACGTCCGAACTGTCCAAGAATGGTTCTTCTGTCCAGTGAGTGGCCAAATGTACAAATAAGTGGTGAAGTTGTATGTAGCAACATCAAAGAGCTCACACAGGTCATATCGGCCCGGCCCTAAGAACATTTTACCTCAATTACCATTAACCCCTTCAGGGCCAAGCCAATTTTCGTGTTTTTCCTCCCCATAGTCCAAGAGCCGTCATTTATTCACTTTTTCCAGTTGAGTCACATGATGGCTTATTGTTTGCAGGACATGTACTCTGTAGTGGCGCCATTCAATATCCTGTGCAATGTACTGGGAAGCTGGGAAAAAATTCAGAATGAGGTGGAATTGGGGTGGGGGAAGCATTCGTATCAACTTCTTAGGCGCTTAATTTTTACGGCATTCTCTGTGGCAAAAACGACATCTCGCCATATTATGACACCTGTAACATTTTGTATTTTCGTCTATGGAGCCGGGTATGGCATCTTTTTATGCGGACAAGATGTTTATATTGATACCATTTTGGGTAAAGTCTGATGGTTTGATCTTTTGCCACAGCATGTAAAGCAGACCTGGGCATTGTACGACCTGCGGGCCACATCCGGCCCTCTAATTATCTCTGACTGGCCCGCAGGGTGACACACATCAGCAGCTACGTATTGTGTTATTGCAATAAGCAGCTGCCGATACTTTTTTACTCACCTGTCCACATTCCTGTCCTGGCCGCCCTCTGCTGCCTCCTGTAGGCTGCGCTACACTGACATCACGACACTGAAGAATGCCGGGACGCTATATGTACAGCGCACCCTGGAGGCGGCAGCAGAGAGCGTCCAGGACTGTAGTGTGGACAGGTGAGTAAAAAAGTATCGGCCACTACTCTGTGTGGGGATAACGGGGTCATATACTGTGTGGGGGGGGGGGGGTATAAAATGTGCCATAAACTGTGTGGGGGGCCATAAATAGGGGGCTCATATGCTGTGTGGGGGGGGGGGTAAAAAAAGGTCATATACCGCATGCACGTACTTTCATTTTTGGACCTGTCCGCTGTGCATGATGATGGCCCTCTAAAACATTCCTCATGTGGCTCCATGGAAAATAAATTGCCCACCCCTGATCTAAGTGTTAAGAGCCACGGTTGGAGCCAGCTGTATTATACAGCCCGTATCCCCCATGTATGGAGAGGGCTCGCTCCTGATCCCTCTGCTATAGCCCTTCACGCATAATCATGTACATGTATGTGATTTTGTTTGAACGGGTTAATGAACAATTCTCCTTGGACACTCCCCCTTTTTATGCCACACCCCCAGTTTGGGTCTTCACATATAAAAGGGGTGTAATAAATGGGGTGAGTTCATCCTAATCATAATGACCTGCTGGGGGCAGCACAAAAATAACACTTGTAGTTTTGATGGGGGGAAGGTTTCATTTGGCAACCCTAAAAAGATTTTAAAAAATGGCCCCTAAAATGGTGGCAACTATAAATATAAGTCATTGAACAAAGTATATATGGCTGTCAAGAGAAAAATAAAGCAAGAACTTAAAGGGCTAGGAATAAAATAAAAGTTGCTAAACTGTAAAAGGGTTCATGTATGGCATAAGCCCTCACGGATCCCATAGCAACCACTTGGCTCAGGTTGTCAGCCCCCTGTATACCTGGCATTGAGGTTGGGTGGCTTCCTTACCCCTGCGAGGAGTGTCCTGTACATTGTAACAGGGTAAGAAGCCGCCAAGCACTCACTTGTAGGGTATTGATTAGTTTTCAGAGATGTTCTGCAGAATGGAGGCGGCAGCTCCCCTGGAGCTCAGTATTGGAGGGGGGGGCAGTCCCAAGGTTCTGTGCACATGATGTCTAATATTTGCTATCTGAGAAGCTGTGATTACACTCTTCCACCAAGATCTCTGATGCACAGGGTTCGTGCTCTTCTCTGATCTTTCACCTTCCCCCCCCCCCCACTGACTACACATTGTCTCTTCAGCCACTCAACTCTTCAAACTGGCCCACAAGTACCGACCCGAGACCAAGCAGGAGAAGAAGAAACGGCTGCTGGCCCGGGCTGAGCAGAAGGCTGCTGGCAAAGGAGATGTCCCAACCAAGAGACCCCCAGTGATCAGGGCAGGTATGTGGGGGAAGGGCTTTAGGGGTGATTGACCGCAGATTGCAATGATGTCAGAATTTCTTCACCTGAAGCTGATTGTGTAGAACAAAACATGAGCTTTTTAACCCTGAGCAATGGCGCTGTCCAGAGCAGAGCTCCTGGCGGAGACGAGCAGAGCTGATGAGTTTCTCTTTCAGGTGTGAACACAGTGACCACCCTGGTGGAGAACAAGAAGGCCCAGCTGGTTGTAATTGCTCACGATGTGGATCCTATCGAGGTGCGTGGACAATGTGTTGACTATTTGGAGGGTTGATGGTTAAATAATGGATGGAATACTATTGTTCATAAGGGGTAGCTGGATTTGGGCTGTGGAAGGCTACTCTGTTGTCAAGGCAGGATCTGTGAATTGCAATGATGTGTGAATTTCTTCACCTGACTCACTGTGAAGATTAAATCCGAGCTTTTTAACCCTGAGCAATTCCCAGTTCTGCTTTTGTGGCCACCTCCTGTACCCCAAACTCATGCTGTGCTCTCATTGCCCCCTTCTGTATACCATGATTTGACCTTTGCTCTTGTGGCCTCTCTGTACCCCAGCCTTGCACTCTTAGGGCTGCCACCATTATCCCTCGGGCTTTGCCCTTGTGGCCTCCTTCTGTACCCCCAGCTCTGTCCTTGGGGCCGTGCTCTCTTTTCTTGGCTTACGTTCTTCTTGTCTTTCAGCTGGTTGTTTTCTTGCCTGCTCTGTGCCGGAAGATGGGAGTCCCCTACTGCATTATCAAGGGCAAGGCCAGACTGGGCCGCCTCGTCCACAGGAAGACCTGCACCAGCATCGCCTTCACACAAGTGAACCCGTAAGTCCCCTTTACTGTTTCCACTTTGAGCTTTTTGGCTTCTCGGCAATGATGTCCAAGAATTTCTTCACCTGAATGTCACCGTGTGGCTCTCAGAGCTTTTTAACCCTGAGCTGTGAAGCGTCTGCTGTACAATGGGACTGATGGTTTGTGGCTGAGCTAACTCTTGCTTTCTTTGTAGAGAGGATAAGGGAGCCCTCTCCAAACTGGTGGAAGCTGTAAAGACCAACTATAACGACAGACACGATGAGGTAAGATGGCAGTGGATGCTAGGGGGGGAATTGACGAAAGGTTCTGTCTGAAATAAAGGAGTTGTGAGACGGTCCCTCTGATGGCACTTCTGGTAGCGTCAGGCGATTAGGACTTAAGTCAGAATCACAATTAACTGAACATTTTGCCTTCGTGACTGTTAATGGACGATTATCCTTGGACACGCCCCTATTATATGCCACGTCCCCTATTTCTATTGCACATCGTACCACTGAGTTTTGGGTATTCTCATAGCAGCGATCCTGATTGGATGGTGTAGACTGAGTGACAGGTGGCGATGGATGTAAATAAGCAATGTAATCTGTGGTGTGAGGTCACATCGATTAATTCAGCTGACTTTTGATTCATTTTTTTAATGAATTGGCCAGCCCTGACTTCTGGGCTCTGCTGCTCTGTAATCTAGAGCTGCTCTTGTCCATGGAGTCTCAGATATGAGCGAGGGCCCCACTGACTACAGGATCACGTCTGTTAATGGTTTGTAGATTTTATACATTGTTTTCACCAGGACAGTCTTGGGCTCAGGTCACATCTGAGAGTTACCAGTTTTAGAAGATGGCAATGCGGAAAAAAAGTCTAATTATATAAACTGTGTATTAGGGTGTCTGTAATCTTAACAGATTTGAACTACACCGTAAACATGACAAATGCTGTTTTTGGGTCACTTTACAAAAGAATCCAATGTTTCCAAGAACTGTAGCAATGAATAATTTATGTAGAGCGCTACCATATTCCTCAACGCTGTACAGACATTCAGTTACCGTCCCATATAGGGCCCACAATCTAAATTCCCTGAGTCTCTTGGGAGTACACCAAACACGGCGAGAACATACAAACTACATGCAGATGTTATTCTTGGCTTTATTTGAACCCAGTACTCCAGCGCTGCCCTGTATGGGGCGCTGAGCCAATCTCAAACACAAACTAAAAACCCATAACATATATAACCTAGGTATTGCTGACCCACAGAGCAGAGAACATGTTTATGGTGAGACATGTAAGATAATGGGGAGTTAGTATTTGTTAAATAAGGCACACCCCAAAATGCCATTGACAAATAGAAATGTGCTTGCAAAAAACCTCAGTCATGGTTTCTATACAACTTAACATATGGTTAACCCCTTCAGGTCTGAGCCCAAAAGTGCGTTAAGGACCAGGCCATATGTCACTTTATGTGGCAATAACTTTAAGACGCTTTAACTTGCACAAGTGATTTTGAGACTCTTTTTTTTCGTGAGACATTGTACTTCATGTTAGTGGTAAACATTGATCAATATTTTTGTATTTATTTATAAAAAAAATAGGAAATTTGATGGAAATTTGGAAAAAAAAATTGCAATTTTCAAAATGTGAAATGCTCTGCTTTTCAAACAGATAGTCATACCACCCAAATAAGTTAATAAATATTATCTTTTTTTTATATGTCCCACTAGGACACCTGAACCAACGATAGTCTAATCGCTGATTCAGCACTATAGACTGCAATACACGTGTATTGCAGTCTATACAGGAATTCAGCCTATGTAGACATAGGCTGATTCCAGAGGTCCCGGCCAGGATCAACCAGGTAGTGGGGGCTTCAGGCAGCCTTGGGTCACTGGCCAGACCCCGGGCTGCATATTATAGATATCGGCACTCCAGAACTCGCCGCGGGCGGCAACATGGTGGAACCCCTTGGATGCCGTGGTCCTGTTTGACCGCGGCATCCAAAGGGTTAGAATCCCTGATCAGCACTCATCCAGTGCCGCTAGCAAACACTTAAAATGCCGCGGTTGCTATTGACCGCGGCATCTTAAGGGTTAAAAAGCGGGGATCGATGTTATCCCTGGTCCCTGCTGTTGCAGCGGGAGCCTGGCTGTCAAATACAGCCAGGCTCCCGCAGTGATCGTACGGGCTCTGCTTCTCAGCCCGCTTGATCACCGTCACGTACCTGTACGTGGGGATGCGTGAAGGGGTTAAAGGGGGTTGTCAAGGCAAAAAAAAAAATTTGTTTTAAATCAGCTGAGGGTGGTGAAAAAAAAAATCATACACTCCTTGTTTCGGGGGGCCTTAGCGTGGTCCGGTCCTCCTGATCCGTTATTGTCTTCTGGCGGAAGTTCTCGCCGCATGTGACCACTGAGGCCAATCGGTGGCCTCGGCGAAGGGCATGTGATGTCGCTACCTGTGACTTCCCGGGTTCTTTCTGAGGCCACTTGATCTGATCCAGTATCCGATTCCTTTGTCTGTTGAGTGGTGTATGGGGGAGGGAGATCCCCTTTACTATGTGCATCCCCCTGAATTGTGTATCTTGGTGACTTTCTGCCATTGCTGCTCTGTAACCCTTTCATTTCTCTTTCTCAGATCCGCCGTCACTGGGGGAGGAGGCATCTTGGGCCCCAAATCTGTGGCTAGAATTGCCAAGCTGGAAAAAGCAAAGGCAAAGGAACTGGCTACAAAACTTGGTTAAATGTACTGCGCGTCTCCTGTGTGTTCTGTACATAATAATAAAGAAAATCCCTGAATTTGTGTGGCAAAGTCCCTTTATTGTTGCAGGCGCCAGCCAAGTGTGCAGGTCATGCCTAGCTCTAGTCTGTGACTACTGCTCGCTCTGGCCTCTTCACTGTGCATGATCTTATCTAGGATGATACTGCGCCCATATGAAGGATAGAAACGGTAAAAACAATCATACAAGAAAGGTCGGGGTGTCTTGTGGTACAAGAATCATGAAAATAAGCTGCAGCTATAGATGAATAAAGACCAGCAGATACCCCACTATATGGCACTATAGGGCCTGTATCTAGTGCATAAAGAATTCAAGGATAATATAGAAAACTTTGTTTACTTGATGCACAAAACAAATAAAGTAATGGGGTTTGTATATTGAGCCCGTGTGTGAATAAACAGCACATCACCCCTTATCAGTATTTAGATAGGGGGTCTGATACGTGGGACTCCTACACATCAGCTGGTTAAGAAGGCTGTAGTGTTCAGGTGACCGCCACCTCTGCTGAATACAATGTGCAGCGCTATGGGCCTGAGCCTCAGCTGTACCATGTGACCAATAAATGTCAGGTATGTTGAAGAGGCCACAGTTCTCAAACATCTGATCAGTGGGGTCCCTGGCATGGGGGGGGGGCCCTGCCAATCACATATTGATGACCTAAGTCCTGGAAAGACAAAGGACTGTCCGTGATACAGCACCTTGTGCAGCCCTCTGGCAGCTGTAATTTCAGGATGTCACCTACAGTAGCCATCACGAATGGTAAATGATTGATCTGGATACTGGGAGTGATGTGTGAAATGGTTAATCTGCACCTCGTGCGCCTGGCAGGGGTTGTTGGCAGTCAGTGCTGGCAAGGTACCCATCCCTTCTATTAACTATGCACATGCTGGGCTGTTCCTAAGAGTTCTGTGGGTGCAAAGGTATCTGGAAATGCTGGACCTTACATGTTATCTGTACATGAGCCTGTTCATTCTTTGTCTAGCTGTTAGGCATCATGCACACTATGCTGGGTTCAGTCACAGCGGTTCCTCCCCTCTGCAATGCTCATGGAATTGTCTCACCGTCCCCTGCAAATACTAAGTTGATGCAAAGCAATTTAGATAGTGCTGGGGGGGTGAGTGGGACTGTATCTATGTGCAGTGCTGGGGGGGGGGTGAGTGGGACTGTATCTATGTGCAGTGCTGGGGGGGGGGGGTGAGTGGGACTGTATGTGCAGTGCTTGGGGGTGAGTGGGACTGTATGTGCAGTGCTGGGGGGTGGGTGTGAGTGGGACTGTGCAGTGCTGGGGGGTGGGTGTGAGTGGGACTGTGCAGTGCTGTGGGGGGGTGAGTGGGACTATGTGCAGTGCTGGGGGGGGTGGGTGTGAGTGGGACTGTGTGCAGTGCTGGGGGGGTGGGTGTGAGTGGGACTGTATGTGCAGTGCTGGGGGGTGAGTGGGACTGTATGCAGTGCTGGGGGGTGGGGGGTGGGTGGGACTGTATGTGCAGTGCTGGGGGGGTGGGGGTGAGTGGGACTATGCAGTGCTGGGGGGGTGGGGGTGAGTGGGACTGTATCTATGTGCAGTGGTGGTGAGTGGGACTGTATGCAGTGCTGGGGGCTGGGGGGTGAGTGGGACTGTATGTGCAGTGCTGGGGGTGAGTGGGACTGTATGCAGTGCTGGGGGGGGGTGGGACTGTATGTGCAGTGCTGTGGGGGTGAGTGGGACTGTATGTGCAGTGCTGGGGGGTGGGGGTGAGTGGGACTGTATCTATATGCAGTGCTGGGGTGAGTGGGACTGTATCTATGTGCAGTCCCGGGGTGGGGTTGCTGTGTATTTGTGCAGGGGGTGGTTTTTGGGACCACTGTATTTGTGTGGAGCCCGGGGGGGCATCCAGGCCTGTAACCTTCTGTTGTCGTTTTCTGGTTCCGCCTGTAGTATAATGTTGTACCGTGTTAGCCATAGAAAGTAGGGGAAGAGTGAAGGAGGTGCAAGATATCGCCTGACGGCTCCGCCTGGTGACTGTACGAGCAGTGTACCAGGAGTGAAGCTCAGTTACCGCCTGCAGCAGGACGGAGTCACGATGCAGAGAAAGCTGACCATGGTGGAGGGCATGGCCCTGGCTCAGGATGTGGCCCGAAACTGGGAGCAGATTCAGAATTTCCAAGCGAGAGTGGGGGATATCTTACTTGATACCTACCCCAAATCTGGTGAGTCCTGCAAGGTGCTATAGATCCTCTACTCCAGGGGATATTCTGGGGTACTTGCTCTGTCCTCATACTGTGGGTATACTAGGCAGGGTCTTCTGGGGGAGCTTGGGGATCAATTTGTGTAGGGTGGGTTCTTAGCAGCTAGGATTTATGACCACAACTGTGATAGAGAAAACTTTGATTTTAATTATTCTCTATTCCTGCTTCTCTTGCAATCTTGTGCCCCTTGTGGATGCTCCACGCAGGGCTCTGATTCTTCTCTCTTCCATAGTGGGCTGGGGCTCCTGGTACGACCATGTGAAAGGTTTCTGGGAGCAGAAGGAGAAGTGCAATATCTTATATGTATTTTTTGAGGATCTGAAGAAGGTAAGAGGATGAAGAAGAGTGGATGATATGTGTTACTGGTGGTAGAGAAAATTCTTACATTGAGCAGCTAAGCAATATGGTGTCCAAATCTCTGCAATGTGTGCAGGGTGACTATCCCATAATGACAGAATCACAAGAGAACCCCTTCCCAATTGGTACCAGTCAGTCACCTCCAGCACTGGGCCGCACACAGCTCTGCATGCCTCTCATGTTTAATTCTGCTGCTGTTCCACCATAGATCTAAGGTTATCAATTTTGCTCTACCTGCAGACGCCTGTACCAGAGATCTGCAAGGTGGCACGTTTCCTGGGGAAAAATCTCTTGGATGAAACAGTCAGCAAGATTGCAAGACTCAGCTCTTTCCAACACATGAGACAACCCCATGGCCAATTATTCTGACTTTCCCAAGGAGATTCTTGACCAATCCAAGGCGGGGTTCATGAGGAAAGGTGAGGTCACCCCCAGCCTGACCATAATCCCATAGCTGCTCCTACAAGATTATGGGGACTCAGGCAGTACTTAATACTAATAGTCATAGGAGGTGACATGGACGCTGGCCTCGGTACTAATACCGACAGTCACAGGAGGTCACAAGGACATGGAGGGTGGCGGTCACACACTATTACAAATAAGAGTAGCAAAGTAGGGTCCCAACCCATCATTCACAGTAAGAGACTTCACACTCATCAGTGCAACGACAGATTTAATCACCATATAAGTGTCTAGAAATGGTGATTAAATTTACTATCACAATTCCATATAACATAGGTACAAATCCAAAGCGAGTAGACCTGGATTGTAGAGCTAGATAGATGTCAATAGACCTTCATCAGACTTTGTATCCAGGAGGGAGATCAAATGGTGCTGTAAGTAGGATGTGAATCTGTATCTACAGGGTCTGATCAATGTCTATTGACCCAAAACATTTACTATATCTCTACAATCCAGGTCTACTCGATTCGGATTTGTACCTATGTTATATGGAATTGTGATAGTAAATTTAATCATCATATAGGTGTATAGAAATGGTCTATCGTTGCACTGCTGAGTGTGACCTCTCTTACTGTGGTCAATACCAAAAGTGACAGGAGGTTACGTGGACATGGAGTCTGTCAGGCACAGTCTTCAGCTGCTCACATCTCGTCTTCTGTCTGGCAGGGAAGGTTGGAGACTGGAAGACCAAGTTCACCGTCCTGCAGAATGAGCAGTTCGAGGAGGATTATGGCAGACATGGCCGGCTGCTCGCTCACATTCCTGGACCCTAAATAAAAACCTGGGGGCAAACTGACCTGTGACCCTGGAAATGTTCTCACTGTAGGAAGGATGGCTGACTATGAACAGGGGATGATCAGGCGTAGATCTGTACTTAAATTTAAAGTAGCTTTTGGTGTAAATGATAGTAAATCTATTTCCTCCTACTAAGCCCCACCAACTTTTTTTTTTTTTTAAATCATGGCAAGTGCAGAATAAAGATCTAAAAACTAGCAAAAAAAAAAAATCCCCATCCACCAATGTTTAATGCCAGAAAACTGGTGCAAGTCACATTCTAGATGTTGGAGGAGACGTTTATTAACCATTTGTGCCAGAAGCCATGAATGTCAATTTCTAATAGTGAAGTGAAAAGTGCATGTGGCCAACGAGCGCAGCTCCTGGGATTTAGGCCGCACGTTGCAGTAATGCAGTGTTGTTTTGGCTATTGTGGAATTGTAACACACAAAAGTGAATACGATTTAACCTAATTTATTTAATCTCCATGACACACTGCAGAAAAAACTGCTGCCAAAAATGTAGTATGTTAATTTTATCCAGGGAAATGTTGCAGTTTTTTCCCCCATTGACCTCTGAGGAGGTGAGGAAAAAAAACGCAATGTGTTATTTCATTATGGAACCACGTTTTTAGCTGCTTTTTGGCAATGTGTGGGCTTAATCTTAGAGAATTTTATAAATTGTAATTTTTTTTTTTTTTTTTTCAATGCTGCAAAATTTTGCAGCTCTATCTCCAGAGGTTTGGGGTCAGTACACACAGAAAACTCTGACTCTCACAAAACCATTTATTATTAGCAAAAAAACACCTTTATTAAATGGAGTCATAGACCCCATGTGGTCCTAAGTCCTGACCGTGGTGACAAAGGACACTAATGGGCTTTCCGTATGAATTTCTGGAACCACAGGAGAGAAGTAATAGCAGAGAGTGAAAACCTGGAAATTAGAGAAGGTAATAAGTGACATCAGTGCAGGTGACAGTGTGAAAGATCCTCAGTGCGCCAAACCCGCGGTGGCTCACACCTGAGTCTTCTTTCATATAAAAACCACACTCTCCGCCAGTGAGTGTCGGGTTCACAAGATAAATACAAGACAAGCTTTCTAAATTTTATATATTTATTAACCCCTAAATGGGTCGGTATTAACATCTAACATATACAGTTCAGAACAGATATGCAGATATATGCAAGCATTAACAGTTACTAGTTACAAGATACAGTACAAATAAAATAAAAGGGAATAAAGGTGAAATAGTTACTTTACCACACATCTCCTTGATGTGGTTCTGTAGTCCAACACTCACACATGCTCTGGTATGTGTGAGATCACCAGTGGAGGCTTCTTGGCATGTGGCATTAACTCCTAGCATGTGGCATCACAATATATTCCAGCCTGCATGCTCTCATCACAGTCTCTCAGTAAACTCTTGTAGTCTCAGCCAAAAACTCTTCCCATTGCCTCTTACCTCATCTTTTATACCCTTTATGCCACCTCCCAGAATGAGGTCACCGGCGGCAGCAAGTCTGATTGAATAATGCACTCAAGTCCAGACTTTCTGTATAGAGCTGATACCAAGTGGAATGATACAATTTTATCAACCAGGTCTGATCTATCTGCACAATGCATGTTTCTTTGATCACTCAGGGCTGTATAGGAATACAATGGAGCCCTGCTGGGATGGATACAAAGCCCTATTGTTACAGGGTTACCTCTACTGATAATATACAACTAGGATTATGGCTGCGTACCTTATGAATAAAGAGATATGCTACCCTGAGACCAAAATACAGCTTTGAGTTATAGCCATATTTAAGCAGAATCATCACAGACAGTCTCCCGGGGAGGCCGCTGAGGATGAGGACAAGACTATCTCTGGTGGGGACACCCACTGCTCTGTCATGGCACAGTATATGTGCAGAGAGAGGGCTCCCCATTATACCCCTGATGTTCGTGTAGCACAGAATGCTTGAAGGTTTTAGTCACATCCACAGGTGGAGAAAACTGACAAAGACTGGTTAATGAATTCCCGCCAATTCGTGTAGATTGCCACTTACCAGGTCACACTGTACTGCAGATGGTCATTTTTCAGCGCCACACGGGTCTGTCCACCAATGGGTCCCCCAGGAACGCTGCTGTCTGTAGTAGAGAAGGTCCATTAGTTACAGCCCGCACCTCCACCACATGACCCTAACCTGATTCTTTGCCTCCATTTTTTTCTGTTTTGATGCGTCTCCTCCATTGTATCTTGTGATATAATAATCACGCCCACGGCCATATTGTGGCTTCACTCACTGGATCTCCTTTTTCCTACAGAGACATGGAATATGAGCTCTTCTACTGAATGCTGCACAATGGAGCTATGCACTGTAGGGCGGCAAATGCCATGGCTGTAGTAGGGTCAATGGTTCCTTGCCAGAATTCCATGTGCTGCCATATAATGCTACCTTGTCTAAGAAGTTTGCACTTCCGACAAGACCACAAACACAATTGGGGGAATTTATTAAGAATGGTATCTTTATTCCCAGCTGGCATGAGATCTGTCTGAGTTATTTAGAGGCTCCAACCTCGTATAGGGATTGTCTAAGACCCAAGAGTCATAGATACTGATGGCCTGTCCACAGTGGCTTCAGGAACTGCAGCTCTGCTGTCATTGACTTCAATAGGAGCTGCTTCTAAATAAATACCTTGTGTGGGGTGCTCAGATGTCAAAATCCCCCCTTAATATTCATGATCCTTGGGTCTCAGGCTAACCCTTTGATCATTCAGGCACACTCACATGTACAGCCTTCATGCCAAGTATAACTCATGCCAGTTTTCTGGTACATTGGTCAGACGGAGGCTTCCCTACCCTGCTCTGATGAGCAGAACCAACAGTGGCGCATCTTTGGCACAAACAAGGGTTGGGTGCCTGAGATGTGCCAGGTAGATGGGTTTGTAACATTATGCACCCCTCAATGTAAAGGAGAAGAGTCCAGCAGTGGTCAGCATCCTGTCCTCATGATGGTCCAGTCAGGTCTTACCTAAATCAGCTTCAATATATATGGGCTGTGCCCCAGTCTGCTTCGCCATGGCCACCAGGTCCCGGTAATACCACACATTGTTCTGCATGTCGTTCTCTGGAGCAAACCGCTGTCGAGTTTCCGTAAGCCTCACGACTCCCACCAGATTCAGATCACCATCAATCTAGAGAGAAACAAACTGATGCGCTCCAGGTATGTCTGAAGGTGGGAAGGACAAAGAAAGCCAATCCCAATAGTAGGAATGCCTCCTTATCTCCCTGTCACTGGTATATGGCGGAAAACTTCCTGACATGTCCATAGTCTATGTGAGAGGGACGAGCACCATCTTATGACACATGCTGGGATAAGTAGGCAATGCAAAATATGCCATAACACAGATCTGGATGTAATGTGACCCTGTGCTCAGGTGGAGATGCCCCAACTCACTCTTCTTATTAACTCCTCACCTGACCCTCCATTCTTGTCTGTGGATTCAGCTTCTTGTTAGCGACGAAGCCTCTGTTTACCAAGATGGAGAATCTGTAGGTAAATTTTTATATTTTTAGAGGAGCAGCAAGACAACAGAATAGTATACCTATGGCGTCCATGACATCACTCCATCCTTGACATTATTACAACTAGAGCCCCGCCCCTTTACAAGACCATTACACATAGTTCCCACCCCTTCCCTGACATAATCACTGCACCTAGAACTCCTCCTCTTCATGACATCATTACATCTAGGGCCTTACCCTGTTTTTCTGTGAAGGGAGGCTCTGTACAACATGCTCTGTCCATATACAGTCATATGAAAAAGTTTGGGCACCCCTATTAATCTTAATCATTTTTAGATCTAAATATTTGGGTGTTTGCAACAGCTATTTCAATTTGATATATCTAATAACTGATGGACACAGTAATATTTCAGGATTGAAATGAGGTTTATTGTACTAACAGAAAATGTGCAATATGCATTAAACCAAAATTTGACCGGTGCAAAAATTTGGGTACCCTTATCATTTTATTGATTTGAATACTCCTAACTACTTTTTACTGACTTACTGAAGCACAAAATTGGTTTTGTAACCTCACTGAGCTTTGAACTTCATAGCCAGGTGTATCCAATCATGAGAAAAGGTATTTAAGGTGGCCAATTGCAAGTTGTTCTCCTATTTGAATCTCCTCTGAAGAGTGGCATCATGGGCTCCTCAAAACAACTCTCAAATGATCTGAAAACAAAGATTGTCCAACATAGTTGTTCAGGGGAAGGATACAAAAAGTTGTCTCAGAGATTTAACCTGTCAGTTTCCACTGTGAGGAACATAGTAAGGAAATGGAAGACCACAGGGACAGTTCTTGTTAAGCCCAGAAGTGGCAGGCCAAGAAAAATATCAGAAAGGCAGAGAAGAAGAATGGTGAGAACAGTCAAGGACAATCCACAGACCACCTCCAAAGAGCTGCAGCATCATCTTGCTGCAGATGGTGTCACTGTGCATCGGTCAACAATACAGCACACTTTGCACAAGGAGAAGCTGTATGGGAGAGTGATGCGAAAGAAGCCGTTTCTGAAAGCACGCCACAAACAGAGTCGCCTGAGGTATGCAAAAGCACATTTGGACAAGCCAGCTTCATTTTGGAAGAAGGTCCTGTGGACTGATGAAACAAAGATTGAGTTGTTTGGTCATACAAAAAGGCGTTATGCATGGCGTCAAAAAAACACAGCATTCCAAGAAAAACACTTGCTACCCACTGTAAAATTTGGTGGAGGTTCCATCATGCTTTGGGGCTGTGTGGCCAATGCCGGCACCGGGAATCTTGTTAAAGTTGAGGGTCGCATGGATTCAACTCAGTATCAGCAGATTCTTGAGAATAATGTACTAGAATCAGTGATGAATTTGAAGTTACGCCGGGGATGGATATTTCAGCAAGACAATGATCCAAAACACAGCTCCAAATCTACTCAGGCATTCATGCAGAGGAACAATTACAATGTTCTGGAATGGCCATCCCAGTCCCCAGACCTGAATATCATTGAACATCTGTGGGATAATGTGAAGCGGGCTGTCCATGCTCGGCACCCATCAAACTTAACTGAACTGGAATTGTTTTGTAAAGAGGAATGGTCAAAAATACCTTCATCCAGGATCCAGGAACTGATTAAAAGCTACAGGAAGCGACTAGAGGCTGTTATTTTTGCAAAAGGAGGATCTACTAAATATTAATGTCACTTTTCTGTTGAGGTGCCCATACTTTTGCATCGGTCAAATTTTGGCTTAATGCATATTGCACATTTTCTGTTAGTACAATAAACCTCATTTCAATCCTGAAATATTACTGTGTCCATCAGTTATTAGATATATCAAATTGAAATGGCTGTTGCAAACACCCAAATATTTAGAACTAAAAATGATTAAGATTAATAGGGGTGCCCAAACTTTTTCATATGACTGTATATGTACTATATAGTATACTGGAACACAGGTGGTAAGACACATACCCAAGGTCAGTGCAGTAGAAGGGGGTGATGACGTGGGCCCCGATCTCCTGAGGTCCCATGCCACTGCTCTCCTGAGACTCTTTACCTGGCTTTACCAGTGTGCGGGGCTTGAGATAAATCTCCTTCGAATGATCAAAATGGCCTCTGACCTTGACGGGATGAAACGCCAACGTCTGAAGATCTGTGAGCCTGAAGCATAGATCATGAGATCAGCTGGGACGTCCTGTTCACTGAAATAATGCCACAGCTGAAGGCTACTTACTCTGCGGGGAGAGTTATCAGGCTGGATGTGAACTGCGTCTTCAGCTGCTGGATGAGGTTCAGTTTCCACTTCGGTCTCTGTATCTGAAAGAGACAAGAAATGGCAGCAGTGTTGGGGGCCATTCACAGAGTCCACTTCAGTCTCAGCAAGATCTGCAGTCACTACCAATCATAGCCACCGCAGCATCAAATCCTGTCCTAGAAGGAAACAAATCCAAGATCATCCCCCATCATCCTCTACTGTGTGTAGCAGTTCTACAAAGTGATCTAATGTGTGTGTGGCTGAGAGGTAGACGCGTCTATACGCATGACAACAGCCAGCTTTTTACAGTGCTGAATGTCTAGTATTTAACATGGGTGGTCACACTGCACAAGCGGCAGCCTGAAGTCACGGCTCATTGCACAAGCAGCAGCCACACGTTACCTGCCAAGTGCCGAGTCCAAAAATGCTGACCGGGATGAGTAAGAGAAGCCATTTCATCAGTGGATCCTTCCTGGACTTGGCCAATGTAAAGGATCTTGGGTTGTGATCTGCGAAGACATGGAGAAGCGCTAAGTGAAGACATGCATACATTGCAGCAAACCCTCATGACATGTATCAGATCAAGAGGGGATCTCGCCCAGAGGTTGTCATTCACAGCAAGCAAAGATCTGGAACAGTTTATTAATCCTTCATCTAGATCAGTTGCTTACAGCTCTGAAGGCTCCATGGGTGTGATCTGGAACGCAGACAGGAAGGAGTTAACCGAGGCTTGCGAATGGGGCAGCGGGCATACTGGAAAGCAAGCAATGGAGAGTGGTCAGTCATTGATTTACACAGAAGCACTACCATTACCAGCAGGGAGTAGTCATCACTGTGACATCTGACATCAGTCACTGGTCAAGTACCACCGAATTCAGACAAAGGCCAAAACTACAACCACTACAACCTCCTTCAAGCACTATGAAGGAGGAAGACGCTCAGCTGCGGTATTAAAGGGTTATTTATGCAAACAGAACCAGATTTAGATTTGTAAACAAAATCTACGACCAAGAATACAAGAACATTCTATGGTCTGTCAGAAACCCAGCCATGATGTCCTCATTTTGGACAGGTTATCAGGAGGGATACTACATGTATGAGAAGATAACCCGATCACAATAAGGTCATCATGGCTGGTTATCAGGAGGACACTACATGTATGAGAAGATAACCCGATCACAATAAGGACATCATGGCTGGTTATCAGGAGGGACACTACATGTATGAGAAGATAACCTGACCACAATAAGGACATCATGGCTGGTTATCAGGAGGACACTACATGTATGAGAAGATAACCTGACCATAATAAGGTCATCATGGCTGGTTATCAGGAGGACACTACATGTATGAGAAGATAACCCGACCACAATAAGGACATCATGGCTGGGTTATCAGGAGGGGACACTACTTGTATGAGAAGATAACCCGACCACAATAAGGACATCATGGCTGGTTATCAGGAGGACACTACATGTATGAGAAGATAACCTGACCACAATAAGGACATCATGGCTGGTTATCAGGAGGACACTACATGTATGAGAAGATAACCCGACCATAATAAGGACATCATGGCTGGTTATCAGGAGGACACTACATGTATGAGAAGATAACCTGACCACAATAAGGACATCATGGCTGGTTATCAGGAGGACACTACATGTATGAGAAGATAACCCGACCATAATAAGGACATCATGGCTGGTTATCAGGAGGACACTACATGTATGAGAAGATAACCCGACCACAATAAGGACATCATGGCTGGTTATCAGGAGGGGACACTACATGTATAAGAAGATAACCCGACCACAATAAGGACAAAATGGCTGGTTATCAGGAGGACACTACATGTATGAGAAGATAACCCGACCACAATAAGGACATCATGGCTGGTTATTAGGAGAGGACACTACATGTATGAGAAGATAACCTGACCACAATAGGGACATCATGGCTGGTTATCAGGAGGACACTACATGTATGAGAAGATAACCCGGACACAATAAGGACATCATGGCTGGTTATCAGGAGGACACTACATGTATGAGAAGATAACCCGGACACAATAAGGATATCATGGCTGGTTATCAGGAGGACACTACATGTATGAGAAGATAACCCGACTACAATAAGGACATCATGGCTGGTTATCAGGAGGACACTACATGTATGAGAAGATAACCCGACCACAATAAGGACATCATGGCTGGTTATCAGGAGGACAATACATGTATGAGAAGATAACCCGACCACAATAAGGACATCATGGCTGGTTATCAGGAGGGGACACTACATGTATGAGAAGATAACCTGACCACAATAAGGACATCATGGCTGGTTATCAGGAGGACACTACATGTATGAGAAGATAACCCGACCACAATAAGGACATCATGGCTGGTTATCAGGAGGACACTACATGTATGAGAAGATAACCCGACCACAATAAGGACATCATAGCTGGTTATCAGGAGGACACTACATGTATGAGAAGATAACCCGACCACAATAAGGACATCATGGCTGGTTATCAGGAGGGGACACTAAATGTATGAGAAGATAACCCGACCACAATAAGGACATCATGGCTGGTTATCAGGAGGACACTACATGTATGAGAAGATAACCCGACCACAATAAGGACATCATGGCTGGTTATCAGGAGGACACTACATGTATGAGAAGATAACCCGACCACAATAAGGACATCATGGCTGGTTATCAGGAGGGGACACTACATGTATGAGAAGATAACCTGACCACAATAAGGACATCATGGCTGGTTATCAGGAAGACACTACATGTATGAGAAGATAACCTGACCACAATAAGGACATCATGGCTGGTTATCAGGAGGGGACACTACATGTATGAGAAGATAACCTGACCACAATAAGGACATCATGGCTGGTTATCAGGAGGACACTACATGTATGAGAAGATAACCCGACCACAATAAGGACATCATGGCTGGTTATCAGTGCATAGAAAGTTCCTGTATTCATAGTTATATCCATTGGCAACCAATGAAGACAACAGATGCCACCACTAAGATGGTTAGAAAGTCTATAAAACACTGCAAAATTTTTAATTATTTATACTTGCAAAAATGTTCAACTTTCCAATGTCTACAATTTTAAATATGGCTATGTTCATAGGAATACCCCTTTAAGTATGACCAGCAGATATCTCCGCTATTACTGTCACCCGTATATCCAGTGTGACCAGCAGATGTCGCTGTTATTACCGTCACCTCTGTATATCCAGTGTGACCAGCAGATGTCGCTGTTATTACCGTCTCCTCTATATCCAGTGTGACCAGCAGATGTCGCTGTTATTACCGTCTCCTCTATATCCAGTGTGACCAGCAGATGTCGCTGTTATTACCGTCTCCTCTATATCCAGTGTGACCAGCAGATGCCGCTATTATTACCTTCTCCTCTATATCCAGTGTGACCAGCAGATGTCGCTGTTATTACCGACTCCTCTATATCCAGTGTGACCAGCAGATGTCGCTGTTATTACCGTCTCCTCTATATCCAGTGTGACCAGCAGATGTCGCTGTTATTACCGTCTCCTCTATAGTCAGTGTGACCAGCAGATGTCGCTGTTATTACCGTCTCCTCTATATCCAGTGTGACCAGCAGATGTCGCTGTTATTACCGTCTCCTCTATAGTCAGTGTGACCAGCAGATGTCGCTGTTATTACCGTCTCCTCTATATCCAGTGTGACCAGCAGATGCCACTGTTATTACCGTCTCCTCTATATCCAGTGTGACCAGCAGATGTCGCTGTTATTACCGTCTCCTCAATATCCAGTGTGACCAGCAGATGTCGCTATTATTACCTTCTCCTCTATATCCAGTGTGACCAGCAGATGTCGCTGTTATTACCGTCTCCTCTATATCCAGTGTGACCAGCAGATGTCGCTATTATTACCGTCTCCTCTATATCCAGTGTGACCAGCAGATGTCGCTGTTATTACCGTCTCCTCTATATCCAGTGTGACCAGCAGATGTCGCTCTTATTACCGTCTCCTCTATATCCAGTGTGACCAGCAGATGTCGCTGTTATTACCGTCTCCTCTATAGTCAGTGTGACCAGCAGATGTCGCTGTTATTACCGTCTCCTCTATAGTCAGTGTGACCAGCAGATGTCGCTGTTATTACCGTCTCCTCTATATCCAGTGTGACCAGCAGATGCCACTGTTATTACCGTCTCCTCTATATCCAGTGTGACCAGCAGATGTCGCTGTTATTACCGTCTCCTCTATATCCAGTGTGACCAGCAGATGTCGCTGTTATTACCGTCTCCTCTATAGTCAGTGTGACCAGCAGATGTCGCTGTTATTACCGTCTCCTCTATATCCAGTGTGACCAGCAGATGCCGCTATTATTACCTTCTCCTCTATATCCAGTGTGACCAGCAGATGTCGCTGTTATTACCGTCTCCTCTATATCCAGTGTGACCAGCAGATGTCGCTGTTATTACCGTCTCCTCTATATCCAGTGTGACCAGCAGATGCCACTGTTATTACCGTCTCCTCTATATCCAGTGTGACCAGCAGATGTCGCTGTTATTACCGTCTCCTCTATATCCAGTGTGACCAGCAGATGTCGCTATTATTACCTTCTCCTCTATATCCAGTGTGACCAGCAGATGTCGCTGTTATTACCGTCTCCTCTATATCCAGTGTGACCAGCAGATGTCGCTATTATTACCGTCTCCTCTATATCCAGTGTGACCAGCAGATGTCGCTGTTATTACCGTCTCCTCTATAGTCAGTGTGACCAGCAGATGTCGCTGTTATTACCGTCTCCTCTATATCCAGTGTGACCAGCAGATGTCGCTGTTATTACCGTCTCCTCTATAGTCAGTGTGACCAGCAGATGTCGCTGTTATTACCGTCTCCTCTATATCCAGTGTGACCAGCAGATGTCACTGTTATTACCGTCTCCCCTATATCCAGTGTGACCAGCAGATGTCGCTGTTATTACCGTCTCCTCTATATCCAGTGTGACCAGCAGATGTCGCTGTTATTACCGTCACCTCTGTATATCCAGTGTGACCAGCAGATGTCGCTGTTATTACCTTCTCCTCTATATTCAGTGTGACCAGCAGATGTCGCTGTTATTACCGTCTCCTCTATATCCAGTGTGACCAGCAGATGTCGCTGTTATTACCGTCTCCTCTATATCCAGTGTGACCAGCAAATGTCGCTGTTATTACCGTCTCCTCTATATCCAGTGTGACCAGCAAATGTCGCTGTTATTACCTTCTCCTCTATATTCAGTGTGACCAGCAGATGTCGCTGTTATTACCGTCTCCTCTATATCCAGTGTGACCAGCAAATGTCGCTGTTATTACCGTCTCCTCTATATCCAGTGTGACCAGCAGATGTCGCTGTTATTACCGTCTCCTCTATAGTCAGTGTGACCAGCAGATGTCACTGTTATTACCGTCTCCCCTATATCCAGTGTGACCAGCAGATGTCACTGTTATTACCGTCTCCCCTATATCCAGTGTGACCAGCAGATGTCGCTGTTATTACCGTCTCCCCTAAATCCAGTGTGACCAGCAGATGTCGCTGTTATTACCGTCTCCTCTATATCCAGTGTGACCAGCAGATGTCGCTGTTATTACCGTCTCCTCTATATCCAGTGTGACCAGCAGATGTCGCTGTTATTACCGTCACCTCTGTATATCCAGTGTGACCAGCAGATGTCGCTGTTATTACCGTCTCCTCTATATCCAGTGTGACCAGCAGATGTCGCTGTTATTACCGTCTCCTCTATAGTCAGTGTGACCAGCAGATGTCGCTGTTATTACCGTCTCCTCTATATCCAGTGTGACCAGCAGATGTCGCTGTTATTACCGTCTCCTCTATAGTCAGTGTGACCAGCAGATGTCGCTGTTATTACCGTCTCCTCTATATCCAGTGTGACCAGCAGATGTCGCTGTTATTACCGTCTCCTCTATAGTCAGTGTGACCAGCAGATGTCGCTGTTATTACCGTCTCCTCTATATCCAGTGTGACCAGCAGATGTCGCTGTTATTACCGTCTCCTCTATATCCAGTGTGACCAGCAGATGTCGCTGTTATTACCGTCACCTCTGTATATCCAGTGTGACCAGCAGATGTCGCTGTTATTACCTTCTCCTCTATATTCAGTGTGACCAGCAGATGTCGCTGTTATTACCGTCTCCTCTATATCCAGTGTGACCAGCAGATGTCGCTGTTATTACCGTCTCCTCTATATCCAGTGTGACCAGCAGATGTCGCTGTTATTACCGTCTCCCCTATATCCAGTGTGACCAGCAGATGTCGCTGTTATTACCGTCTCCTCTATATCCAGTGTGACCAGCAGATGTCGCTGTTATTACCGTCTCCTCTATATCCAGTGTGACCAGCAGATGTCGCTGTTATTACCGTCTCCTCTATATCCAGTGTGACCAGCAGATGTCGCTGTTATTACCGTCTCCTCTATATCCAGTGTGACCAGCAGATGTCGCTGTTATTACCGTCTCCTCTATATCCAGTGTGACCAGCAGATGTCGCTGTTATTACCGACTCCTCTATATCCAGTGTGACCAGCAGATGTCGCTGTTATTACCGTCTCCTCTATATCCAGTGTGACCAGCAGATGCCGCTATTATTACCTTCTCCTCTATATCCAGTGTGACCAGCAGATGTCGCTGTTATTACCGTCTCCTCTATATCCAGTGTGACCAGCAGATGTCGCTGTTATTACCGTCTCCTCTATATCCAGTGTGACCAGCAGATGTCGCTATTATTACCGTCTCCTCTATATCCAGAGAGAACACATTATATATATATATATCATCAATAACCGCACCAGAGAGAGAACACATTATATATATATATATATATATATATATATATATATCACATCAATAACCGCACCAGAGAGAGAACACATTATATATATATATAACATCTAATAACCGCACACAGAGAGAGAACACATTATATATATATATATCACATCTATATACAGATACACACAGAGAGACACACTATATATATATATATATACATCAATAACCGCACCAGAGAGAGAACACATTATATATATATATATATATATATATATATATATATATATCACATAATATACGCACCAGAGAGAGATACATATATATATATATATCACATCTATAACCGCACCAGAGAGAGAACACATTATATATATATATCACATCAATAACCGCACCAGAGAGAGAACACATTATATATATATATATACACATCAATACGCACCAGAGAGAGAACACATTATATATATATATCACATCAATAACCGCACCAGAGAGAGAACACATTATATATATATATCACATCAACCGCACCAGAGAGAGAACACATTATATATATATATATATATATACGCCAGAGAGAGACACATATATATATATATCACATCAATAACGCACACACAGAGAGAACACATTATATATATATATACCACATCATA